>PGFW01033667.1:35920-52571 GCA_003123925.1 Haematobia irritans | reverse complement strand
GTACTGTACTCTTCTTTTATAAAAATAATTTGCACGGATTCCTACCCAGCAAAAAAATTTGGAAGTTCTTCCAAAGGCACACACTTTAAAAGCTTCAGAGATGCACTCGATATGATGTTTTTTATTTTTAACTACCTTGGAAGTTATTTTAATTCAATTTTTAATAACTTGGTTTTTTCATACTTTTAATGGGTAATTTTAACTTTTTTTGTTTCAAATAGGTTAAAAACAGAGTAAGAAGTTATAAAATGGTACAAATCATTTAAATTTTGTTGAAAAAATTCTAAGTCCAATCTGAAAAATATTGTGAATTTTTTGAAAATATTTGATGGTTAAAGCTGTTAGGAATCCATTTTAAATTTATAAAAAATAATAAAAAGTTATTTATTTGACAAAATATCACAGAGTTTTTTAATTTACATCCAAAATATTGAATTCGGGATTCACACGTAAAGAAGTGATGCCAAATCTCAGTGCATGGCTGTTGAATATGGAGGACTTCCGTCCTATGGAAGAACAAGTCCCATGTTAAATTCATCGCTTCTTGCGTCATATTTTGCACCCTTCGGATCAAAAAAGAACATTTTCAGTACTTTTTTGGCGACGCTTTTTTTGCTGACTACATGTATGTTACCTCATAAAAAAGGAACTTTCTTTTTATTTAGCAAGCCCTGAATGCGAAACCATTTTGAGAAGCTTTGAAACACCATTCAACAGAAAAAAAATTCACGAAAAATTTTCCAAATAAAATCTTAATTGAGTTTTAAAAAATATTCAATTAAAAATTAAAAAAAATTCAAAAAAATTTTTTTAATTAAATAAAAAATCAATCACACAAATTTAATAGTATCAATTAAATTTTTAATGTTGATCAATTAATTTTTTAATTGGCTGCCAATTAATTTTTTTAATTTGATACTATAATACTGTGAGTGAAGAACATTTCAATTAAAAAATTAATTGGATCAATTAATTTCGTGATTGAAATCAGAAAAATGTGTGTAGGAAGTCTGCATTAGTAAGAGAAATAAACCAACACTGAAAAACTTGTATTCCTAAAATGGAATTTGAAAACAGGACCCTTTGTAAACATATTCAAGGCTGGCATGCAAAACCACTCCATCACAGCCAAAAATCCTCCAAAAGTGGTATTTGCATGCAAAAATTTATCATTTCACTACTCGATTTAGGCTTAGAATCAATACGAAAAATCAATAAAATTAAAGAGATCAAATTAACCCTAGACAGCTACATGCAGACGTATGTCTTTTTATTTTCTATTTTTTTTTTTTATTACTGATTTCATTGTTACACAATAGTATAATATTTATCTAAACACGTGTTTAAATTATAAGGATTTATTATATAAAGAATCTATGGGAAAAAATCCACAAACATTTGCTCACCATGAAAATCAATATAATTACATCCCACAGACGTTATATTTATCTTCCGTAACTTTCCAATAGGGTTTAGCTTTCTAGGTATAGGAAAGCTTAAAGTATAGACATCTTCTCTGCTGTTAATTTACAATGACATTGGAAAGGAACACATTACTAATAAAGTAAAAACATTTTCCACAAAACTACTTTATCATTTAAAATTTACGACCAACAAAAGTGACAACATTCATTTAAAATGTTTCCATTTGCTGAAGTTATGATTCAATTGGAGAGGGATATAAAGCAACCTTTTGAGAATTCTCGATTAAAGTGAAACCAATTTGTTTGAAATCCATTCATACGAGGAAGAAAGAATACCATCATCATCAGAAGGCCAAATGAAAAATTCCCACACAATTCTCAATTTTCCACAATCATAGAGGCCACCATCAATCTTCATTGCAGTGATAATTTATAATCCTCTTCCTTTTATGCTTCGGCCTTGCCTCATTTCAATAACAACTAGCACGAACCACGCCCTATTAATGTTTTTTCAAAAACAAAGCAATAAAAACACGACCAACTTGAAATGAAGAAGAAAAAAAACTGAAACAGAACATCAGAAACCACAACAAAAGTCTCATCACACTTTGCCTATAGCCATTGTCAAAAATACACTCAAGTAAAAGTTTCTTTTGCGTTGTACATTTTCCTGTATGCGTTGGTTGTATTCGTTATTTACAACTCTTTTTTTTACGTGAGCGGCATTTTGCATTTCATACCAACATTAAGCCTAAGGGCAAATTCCTTTTTTTTGAATTTTCTGTAGAAAAACTAGGAGCAATTGAGCTATGAATAGTATACTAAAGAAAGGGTCTATTGACTAAAATTACGGGAGGGAGGGGGGGCTAAGAGAAATGCAGCTACAAAAAACGGCGAAAAATTACTTGGCATATTAAAAAAAATCACCAGGAGAATTTAAAAACGCATGCTAACATATTACGATCCACACACACCCACACACAACCCCCCCACAAAGAGAGATGAGAATCACCATTTCCCCGTGATAAAGGAAATTTGAGCATACTCCACACAAAATTGGGGATTGTTGTCCTAAATGAGTGTTCAATGTCTCTGAGGTATTGTGTTTTTGCATCTACTGAGAGTTATTGCCTTGTGTTAGCGTTTCTTTACCTTGCATAAATGATTTTGAACGCAATATTCACACTTGTATACATTTTAGAGTTGATGATGAACGCAGTAATCTCAGTGTGATATTAAATATGTAACAGTTTGAACGACATCAGCAACTGTTGTGACACGCACATACATTTACGTTGACCACCACCCATTGGCAGACAAATTCACATACATATACACAGGCAGGCAGGTCAGGGCAACGGGATATTTAAACCAAAGCCCTAGTCACCAAAAATTTCGAATTATTTTTCATATAACTCACACACAAATTGCTTTGGCGGCAAATACTGCAGTGCACTGTATTTTACTTAAATATCATTTAATTGAAATCGAGGGTAGATGATCGGAAAAAATTAGAACAATGTTGTGAAGAACGAATACTAAAAAGAAGTTAAATTGGATTCTACAGTCAAAAAAATGTACTTGGATCCAAATGATTTTGACCTTCGTTTAAGGATTTTGATATTGATTCCGATAGCCAAAATATGGCGGATTCCTTTAAATAAAATCTTAAGGTGATACGGTCATAATTTGTCAAGGGAAAACGCGATGTAAATCGCGTGAAATCGTTTATTTAAAATAATCAAATTAAATTTCTTTTTCAAGTTCAATTGAGTATAAATTTCACAGAAAAATATTTCAGTTAGGCTTTCGCTTTTTCCAAATTGCGCTTTTCCGAAATTGCCGGGCCTCACGCTTGACACCTGCCATCAGGATTTTTGTACAGCCACCTTGTCCAACCTTCTTCGCCGCAGAAAGCCTAGTTTTGCCTTGAACTGCTGCCTCGTCGCTTTAGACAGTTTTTTGGTCTTCTTTGAAGGTTCGCTTGACAAGTAGGCCAGTATTCTCAATTGGGCGAGCTCTGGCGTCGTTGGGACAGGTTCTTGTCCATTGGGAACGCACCTTGCACGTTGTTGGCGCGCTACCACTCCATGGCCTTTTTACCGTATGGCAAGATGCCAAATCCGGCCAAAACCAGTTACGAGAACAAAGTGTTATCGTTCAGGAAGGGCAGCAGACTTTATTCAAAATACTCTTTCCACGTAATTTCTTGGCTTCGACAGTCCGAAAAGGTATTTCGAAAACGCTGCTTTTCAAGCCACCAGGTACAGAGGCTTTGCCAAAACCAGATAATTCTTTTTGCGAACTTTGACAGTTTATTTGTGTTGAAAAATATCTGCTACCTTTCCCCTTCTTTTGCCGTATAAAAGCTCCTGTCCCGGAAGGCTGCTTGTATCGTCTTTGACGTAGGTTTCGTCGTCCATTTACCCACGCAGTTCAAACTTTCGTCAGCATCGTTGTTTACAGCCTCCGGGATCGCGCTTTGGCCGTCGTATTTTGTTTATCATCGCGATTTGGAAATCCTTACCTTCTTTGTTTAAGTCATAGTCCGGCCCTCATTTTTTGGCTCGATGCACAGGTTGATAGACGACTACACCCAGCTGTATTGTGTGCATCTCGGGAGAGAGGTTAGGTGTTTTCGCTTTTGAACTACCGGCCAACTCTCTTTGTCGTTCTCAGCGGCTTTTTTCCGGTTTTCTATTTCCCGATCCAGGACTTCCTGGCTGTCGAACAAAACGTTCCCCAAACACTTTAAATTACATTGTAACGGTTGATTTGGCAAGCTTTTAGCGATTTTGCCCAGCTTTTGCGTGCGAGTAGCTCGCGATTTTCGCGCATGCGGCAAAGAGCAAAATTTTGATACGCTGCTCTTCTGCTTTGGACGGCGATTTTGGACAACTTGAAGACGTGAATTCCAAAAATCAAAATAGGGAGCAACATTCTACACACACACACATTCAAAATGAGGGGTGGTTTTCATGATTTTTTTAAATGCAAAAATTGAAGAAATACGCGCAATTTATATTGCAAATTTTGACCGTATCACCCTTAATCAGATTAAAAATCTTAATTGAGTTTTTAAAAATATTGCATTTAAAAAATTTAAACCGAATAAACAATTTTTTTAATTGAAATAAAAATCAATCACAGAAATTAATGGTATCAATGAATTTTTTAATTGACTGCCAATTAATTTTTTTAATTGATACGATGATTGAAGACATTTCAATTAAAAAATTAATTGGATCAATTTATTTCGTGATTGAATAAGAAAAATTTTTTTTTGTGTGAATTTAATTTATTAAACATAGGAACCACTTTACCTTGAATTTGAAATATAGAGTTCAATTGGCAATCAAATGCGAAATTTAGAGATCTTTAGTACACACAAATAAATAAGATAATTTATATCGATCCTGTTTTGGTACCCTCCACATTAGAATTACAAATTAGTTGTATTAAAATTGAAATTTTATTATATTTGCCAGAGTCGAGGAGGATGAAAACTGGCTGGAGTCGGAGTCGAGCAAAATTGGCTTCGACTCCATAGCCCTAGTTTACTATGTTACACCACTACAATTCCCCAACCTTCAATATACCACCGTAATGCACTTCATACATATTTCTGTAACGGTGCTAAAGTACCTGCTTTGTCTTATTCCTTATTTTTTGTGTTTGTTTATTCCTACATGGAAGAAAATATACAAAATTGTTTATTTGCAACGCAATGTATTAAAGCGTAAACGGAAGAAGAGATAATAAAAAACAAAAAGAAAGGGTAAAAAAAAACTGAATTTTAATACCATATGTTCTACACATTATCATATACAAAATATAATGAAAAAGTTTTACCATTATTTGTAGGGGTGTGGGTGTTTGGCTGTAAGAGACTGGCAACGCAAAGTTTAACAAAATATAAAATTTAAATACAATCTTAAACGTTTTAGATATCGCTTTGCCAGCATTTTAGGTGCGTGTGCAGATGTAGGGCGTTTTTTTTTTGGTCAGAAAACGATACCTCTTATTAACAGAGTCAGATGAGTGTTATAAAGACTTTGCGACAAGAGAAAATATTTGAAAGCCAAAGATGTTCTTAGTTTAGTCTGGGTTATGGTGACATGTTAGGTACCATGTTTTTGTGATTATTTCCAAGAAATATAATTAAATAGTTAATAACTTACATCGCATTGGACAGTATGTAAAGCAAAAAGCATATATGAGACCACAAATTGAGACATTACTTGAGAGAAATTTCGGGTGATGTTTTTCTAAATCCTTGATAATTGCTTTGTGGAAGACATGAATAAAGATACATGAGATGGGACCTAAAGGTATTGATGTGGTACAGAAAAAAACAAAAGTGAGTGCATAGAAATTACATGGAAAAGCATACAAACAGCGAATTAGGTAATTTAAATTCTTTAAGCGAAAGTCCGTACTTTTTAAAAAAAGCGTTTTAATTTTGGTGTTGTTGAAATGGATGGAAAATGTATATACAACCTCGGTGATTGCGTGTACTTGCGTCTTTATATAAAGAACTGTATATAATATACAATAAAATTTCAATTTTGACGAAAGGAAAATTTAGCAAATAATAAGTTCATATTTTCAAAGTTAAATTTTCAGCGCTAGTGTTGCTAAAGTGGTCAAGATTAGTCGATGAATTATTAATTTCGTCGTTAGAAAACTTTGATAAGCCAAAAAGAGTTGAGACCTTCGATGTAAGACTTTTTAAAATATTTTCAACCACTTACCAACACTAAAAATTTATTTTTAAATGACGGACTTTATCTTCATTTCCAATTTTTTTTATTTTCTCAGGAATAAAATTTGAATGTGTTCCTTGTTTTGGAATTTATCAATTTTGAGGAAAGAAGACAGCAATAAAAAATTCCATATTATCAAAGTTAAGTTTCAGTGTTGCGAGTGGTTCAAAATTATTTCATGAATTATTATTTTCACCTGCTTAGAAAAACTGTTGATAAATCAAAAGAGGTTTTGAGGACCTTCGATGTAAAGACTTTTAAAACATTTTCTACACTTACCCAACACTAAAAATTTTAAATTTAAAAGAGGACTTTATCTTTCATTTCCAATTTTTTTTTATTTCTCAGGAATAATAAATTTTATGTGTTTTTGGAATTTACAATTTTGAGGAACGAAAACATCAATAAAAAAATTTCCATTATTACAAAGTTTTAACGTTTCAGTGTTTGCAATATGTTTGTGTTGAAATTATTTCAGTGAATTATTATTTCGCCTGTTTAGAAAAACTGTGATAACCAAAAGAGCTTTGAGACCTTCGATGGAAGACTTTTAAAAATATTTTCTATTACTTACCAACACTAAAAATTAATATGACGCGACTTTATCTTTCATTTATTATTATTTAACTATACTAAACTTATAGTAAATATAAGAATGAGTAATGTAATATAGAGGCCAATTTTTATTTTTTGTTTAGAAACAAAATTTAATGTGTTCTTTTTGGAATTTAATTTCAATTTTGAGGGGAAAAGAAACATCAAAAAAAATTTCATATTTAGCAAAAGTTAAGTTTCAGTGTCCGAAAGTGGTTGAAAATTATTTGCATTTCTTATTGAATTTCACTTGTTGCGAAAAACTGTGATAAGTCCAAAAAAACTTTGAAACATTCTAACATTTTTCAACAAACTTTACCAACACTAAAAATTTACAGTTAAAATGAAGACTATGTTTTCAATCTCAGAAACAAAATTTTAATGTCTTCTTTTGTGGAATTTTTCAGTTTTGAGAAAATAAAAAATTATTTATTAAAATATTTTGAGATAATACTTTCTTTCAATATAATATTTTTAAAAAATTTTCAACTACTTACCAACACTACAAATTTATTTTTAAAATACGGACTTTATCTTCATTTTCAATCTTTGGTTTTCTCGCGAACGAAATTTTAATGTGTTCCTTTTTTGGAAGTTTTCAATTTTGAGAAAAAAACAGGAAGAATAAAGTCCATATTATCAAAGTTAAGGTTCAGTGCTGTGAAGTGGTTGAATATTATTTGAAATATTTATACCGACTTTCACTTGTTAAAACCCTGTGATAAGTCCAATAGACTTTGAGATACAATACTTTTAAAAGCAGTTCAACATCTTACAACACCAAAAATTCAATTTAATTAAAGTCGGGCTTTATCTTTATTTTGCCACACAAAATTTATTTCCAAACCAAAAATTGGTTGCTTTCTTACAAATTTTGCTAGCAGAAGGGAAATATCGTCTGTCCAAAAAATTTGGTATTTCTAAGAACGAAAAAAAGGGGGAAGGTGGGTAACTATATCTAGCCCTTTTCAGTACTGGTAAGTGGTTGCGTACTGGTAATTTGGTTGCAAATATTTTGAAAATACAAATTTTGTAGCAGAAGGGAATATCGTTTCTGTCCAAATTGGTTCTAAGAAAACGAAAAAAGGGGAAGGGCGATAAATAATATTCTAGCCCATTTCATACGGTAAGTGTGTTGCAAATATTTTGAAAATATGATACAGATTTGTAAAGTCTTTTCCAGATTATTAAAATTTCTCTAAAAACTCAAAGAGTAACAAGATATATAGTCTAACATAATATAGACTTTCCAAGTTCGATACAAAACTTTTCAAAATATTTTTATGCCACTGCTTTAAAAATTTGTTCTTTTGAAAATATGATTTAATCTTCATTACTTATGGCGATTTCGATTGGGCAAAAAAGGGCAACATTCTCGAAATGATTGCCAAAATAATCAAGGACACTATGTTAGATTTTGGATCGGTATCGCCTTTACAATATTATGAATTAACAATAACTTGGAATGGGCTATATCATTGAGCGAAAAAACAATGAGCTGGAAAAAAGTAGTTGTAACACCAAGGCCAACATATCTTTTGCGAAACGAAACGCCCTGTAGTTTTCTTTTTCTCAAGAACGAAACGATTTTTTGTTTGCTTTAACAATAATTCAATAATTTCTGGTAGCCCCTAGTACTCCTATACTTAATTTCTCTTAAAACTTCGTTTATACAAACTAATAAATTCCTTTCGCCAAATATTACCCATATAAAATATTTTTTAATATTATATTCAATCTAAATTGTTTTATCTTTTTTCAGATTTATCTTCGTTGACAACAGAGAATCTTCTTACTCCCCCCACTACACTGAATCTCATAAATATCACAACATGTATGTAAAGTCTGGTGGTTTCAATCATTGTTGAAATATCAACAATTTTTTTTGGTTTTTTTTTCTTGTTTAAATAAATTCAAATTAAATAGAATAAATATAAGCGCAACAGCAAATAAGCTAAAACTGACCTAATTTTTTAACAATACTTGTTGTTTTGTTCTTGCTGTTGGAAATATATTCGGGTTAGGAAAATTAAATCATGACCAACCAACACAAATATTCATATGCATTTTGAGGAGGGTCAAAGAAAATATGAATATATGCTCACGATATTTCCATACACACCTTTAACGAAAAATTTTCTGTTTAGTGTTTAAGAGTCTTTCGGGCTATGGGTTTATTTTTTTCTTCTATCCATTTTGTCAATAGATTTGGAAGGTGGGCTGTCAATGGATATCATTGTCTGAAATGATTAGATTAGTAACACCCATTATGTTTTTCCTATATATTGGAATTACACGTAATTATAATCATTTGAATGATAGTTAAACTATCGTTGCTTCATTTTTTTTGGCGAGGAATGTGTTTAGGGAAAATTGAAAGCCACAGCCCTAAGCTAATAAAGTTTAACTAAGAATTTCTATAAACCTAATGCTTAAAAAATCTAATTTGTATTACAGAAAATTTGTGAATATTTGTATAACCCTCCTACCATAGTGATGGGGGGTAAACTATAACATTTTTTCATATCCGTATCTGTAACATACATCGGAAAATTAGTTCTAAGACGCCGTATAAAGTATATATATTCTGGGTCGCGGTGAAATCCTGAGTCGACCTAGGGTTTAGGTTAGGTTTAGGTGACAGCCCGATGTTACAGGCCTCCACTTAGACTATTCAGTCCATTGTGATACCTACATTGGTGAACTTCTCTCTTTACACTGAGTGCTGCCCTGATCCATGTTAAGCTCAATGGCAAAGGGACCTTCTTTTTTATAGCCGAGTCGAACGGCGCTTCAATACACTTGAAAACGCACTTAGAGAAGCTTTGAAACCGTCAGAAAATGTCACCAGCATACTTGAGGTGGGATAATCCACCGTGAAAAAAAAAAAACTTTTTTGTGTTCGGTCTCGAAGCAGGAATCGAACCCACGACCTTGTGTATGCAAGGCGGCGCATGCCTAACCATTGCCACCACGGTGGCTACGTTGACCTTAACATGTCCGTCGTCCGTCTGTTGAAATCACGCTAACTTCCGACTTGAAACTGGCCATAGTAGTTGTTATAGATGTGAGGTCGGATGGTATTGCAAATGGCCATATGGCGACCACTTTTACGTATAGCCCCATATAAAACCGACCCCCAGATTTCGCTGGCGGAGCCTCTTATGGAGAAGAAAAATTTTCATCCGATCCGCTTGAAATTTTAGTACAATGGTGTAGTATATTGGTTCTCTAACAACCATGCAAAAATTGGTCCATATCGTTCCATAATTATATTATAGCCCCCATAAAAACCGATCCCAGATTTTAACTTCCGGAGCCTCTCGGAGGAGCAAAATTCATCCGATCCAGTTGAACTTCGGTTACATGGTATTAGTATCTATGGTCTTCTAACAACCATTGCAAACATTGATCCATATTGGTCCATAATTATTTAAACCGGTCCCAGATTGAACCTTCCGCGAGCCTTTGGATTAAGAAAATTCATCCGAATTTGGCATTCTATGTTAGTATATGGTCTTTAACACCCATGCCCAAAATTGGTCCATATCGATCATAATCATATATAGCCCCCATATAAAAACCGTTCCCCGATTGAGCAACGGAGCATCTTGGAGGACAAATTTCATACAAGCGGTTGAACTGGTACGTGGTGTAAGTATATAGTCTCTAATAACCATGCAAAATTGGTCCATATCGCGTCCAATAATTAACATATAGCCCCCATATAAACCGGATCCCCAGATTTTGACCAACAGAGCATCTTAGGAGAGAGCAAATTCATACATCGGTTGCAAACTTGGTACGTGATGTATTCATATACGTCTCTAATAAACCATGCAAAAATGGTCCATTACCGGTCCAATATTATATATAGCCATATGTGATACACATAATTCACCAAGTGTGGTATCACAAAGGACTGAATAGTATAAAGTGAGCCTGATAATTCGGGCTGCCACCTAACCTTAACCTAGCCCCCAAAAAACCGGTCCCAGATTTGACCCTCCGCGAGCCTTTTGGATAAAGAAAAATTCATCCAATCCGCCGGTTAAAAATTTGATATGTTGGTGTTAGTATATGGACATTTCAAAACCATTGCCAAAAATTGGTCCAAATCGGTCATATAAAGCCCCCTGATTTGGTTTTGGAACCTCTTGGTGCAACAAATTTCATCCGATCAGTTGAAATTTGTACAATGTGCTAGCAGTATGGTACGTAAACAACCATGCAAAAACTAGCGTCCATTTTCGGTTCATAAATTGTACATATCGGCGTTCATAACTGTATATAGCCCCCATATAAAGCGGCCCCAATATTTCAATCTGGCTATCTAATTACTGCGCAATAAGTTCCATATCGGTCGTTCGTAATTATTTTGTTAAGCTTCCTATTTACGTTTTTTGTCTAATATATTACACGTATGGACTTCAACTTACAATTTAGAAGACGAATGTTAAAGAAGTTTTTAGGATACCATGCCACTGCGTAAGTATTACCAACAACCCAGTCTTTTTAGTAGAAGTTTCTACGCAAATCTAATAGTTGGAGTCGTACACAAGCATTCCTGTACATAAGAACTTAATGGCCGTATATACGGTTTAAATTAATTTAGTTAGGCTCCCCGAAACAGCCTGATACCAAAAAAATGCCAAACTTCACTTATGCAAGACTTTAAGTAGTTTTTCTCTCCTTCAGGGAGGGTGATATATGTTTTTTTTTTGGGTGGGGAGGGGGGGATTCTAAAAATCAATATTTTTGGACAGATCAAAGTTTATTTTACCCTGGCCACTATGTGTGTTTAGGGTGTAATAAAGTTATTTCTAGAATTTAAGCGATGATAGTAATTTTAGCCCTTACGGATAAGAGCCGGCAAAAAACTTCCTACTGGACAATAAAAATTATAAATGTTCGCATAAACCAATGCAGAATTCTATAAAATTTACATTCTTCACAAACAAAAAAACGAGTAATATTTTTAAAATTCCTTCTAACATAATATGATTAGGAAATCGTCTTCCTTATTGTTTCATTCAACATCAGATTTCCTTTGTTTCAATAAACTTCAAATAGTATAAAGACATTTCTCATATAAAAGAAGGAAATCCTATACGTTTATAAAGAAATATAAAACAGAAATATCATAAACAGAGGACATAAAAGAAAAAAATGGTAAACGAGTTTCATTTCAATTTCAAACACACAAAACAACAAAAATATGAAAAAGCATTAAGATTTTTGAAATGCACCACGGGCAACGCAAGTATCACAATAAAATAGGCGTTATTGGAAAGCATTTGATTGAGATCATTAAATTACAAAGCTAGTCTCGCTAGCTAGGGCAACAGTAGGTAAACTTGGCACCGTGAATAAATATCTCGTTTGGCCTGTCTGATTTTTATGGCTTCTATTATTTTTTTTTTTTTCTTTCAACTCGTTTTGGGATTCCTTCATTTCAATTTCGAAGGGCAGTCTTAATTACAATATTTACTTCAAGACTAAATCCATATCATAAAAGCATTAAAGTTACAAATATTATCGCGTAGTGAATGAAAGTGAGGAATGTGAGATGGAAAGGCCAATGCAAAAAACGCGTGCCACAACGATATGATAGAGTTAAGTATAAGGCGCCATTAATCATTTATTAATCATATGACTAAATGAATGAATAATAAATGCGGTATATTTTGAAGTTAAGGTTGAATATGAGCACCATATCAAACACACAAACACACACATGATTCTATGTCCGTTGTGTATGTATGAGGGTTCAGGAAATATAAATATGCTCATGGAATAGTAAACAGGAATTTTATGAAAAGAACAATTTATTACCCTTTTTTTCGGTTTAACATAAAGCTGGTAATATGAAAAAAAAACTTCTTTTATTTGCTAAATAAATGAACGTATTTAGAGAATTTCGTGAGTCTAAGATTAAACTGAAAAAATGCAATAGTTTGCTTGCTTGATGCACAGTGTTTATTTAAAGCAATTTCAGCACTTCATTTATTATTGCTAAACTAATTAATGCCCGCTGCTAGGTTTTGTCAGTTAGCCAGTAAGCCACACAAATTGCACAGTGCGGAGATTTTATAAGTTGCAATCTATAGAAAAGTCTAAATGGCCATAAAAGTGCTTATACAGGGAAACCTCATCGAAACCCTACAAAAACATTCGCCATATGTGGGAAACAATATTCGTCACCCAATGAAGATGCAATTACAGTTGTAAAACCAACGTATTTTGAAGACTTGAAGAAAAACTATTTTAATCAAGGGATAGAATGCTAGAAAAGCTTGACTTAAGTGTATTGAAGTTTAGGAGATTATATTGAAAAATAAACAATTATTTTCTGAAAAAACTAACTATTCTGCTTTCATGATAGGCTAAGAAGTTCGAACTGCCCTTCGTATTATGAAAATAAAAAAAAAAAACTTTTATAAGTGGAACCTCTAAAGTATGGAAAAAATATAGTCGAAAATTGAAATGAATTACATTTCGAAAGAAACCATTTGCAATCAAAGTGAATTACTTTTTCATACCAAATGAAATATTTTCATTTTTCGTTGCCCTTTTGAAACCTTTTTCATTTAAAATGGAGACTTTTTCATACGAATGTCCCAATATTCTTAAGAGGTTTCATTGTATGTTGTGTTGACTCCAAAATAAAAAACTCTTTACATTTCGAATGAAACCTTTTTCATTATCAAATGAAATAGCTTTCACGTTAAATAACCTGTGAACACTCTGAATCATGAGTGGACACTCTGAAAATCGGATTCTACCAATAAGTGGGACAATTTTCATTGAAACGCACTGCCTATTCGATATCACATTAAAAAATAACCTTCCCATAATACTGGACAAAATTAGGAGAATGTGAGTGTGTACGGTCGTAGAGTTCTCACCATAGACAATAAGTCCTCGTCTTTGAAATTCGTCAATGTCCCATGATCCACTCTGGTACTTCATCTATGACTATTCGAAACCGGCCACCGGCCACGTATTGTTGCCGCAAGGTCGTTTGGGGATTAAGGTCAAAATGATGTTTTCCCTATGATCCTAAGAACAAAATCGGTCCCAAGAAACCCTGCCGGACAATGTTGTCTGGTTGTGCGCCTAAAGAAGAGA
The DNA here is from genome assembly GCA_003123925.1 of Haematobia irritans. NCBI lineage: Eukaryota > Metazoa > Arthropoda > Insecta > Diptera > Muscidae > Haematobia > Haematobia irritans. The sequence goes on along the minus strand of PGFW01033667.1, from coordinate 38,656 downwards.
AGCTCTACGGTTAGGTTAAGTTACGGTGACAGTCCGATTGTATCAGGCTCACTTAGACTATTCAGTCCATTGTGATACCACCATTGGTGAAACTTCTCTCTTATCAGCTGAGTGCTGCCCGATTCCATGTTAAGCTCCAATGACAAGGGACCTCCTTTTTATAGCCGAGTCCGAAACGGTCCGTGTCCACATCTGCCAGTGAAACCACTTAAAGGAAGCTTTGAAATCCTCTGAAATGTGCACCAGCATTAATTACTGAGTGGGATAATCCACCGCTGAAAACTTTTGGTGTTCGGTCGAAGCAGAGGAATCGAACTCCCACGACGCTTTGTGTGTGCACAAGGCGGGCATGCTAACCATGCAACCACGGTGCTCCAGAGAAGATTATGCAAACACACCTGAACAGAAAATGCCCGTTTGCCTCCGGTACTCATTTGGTGAATTGAAGTGCGGCTCATTAAATAGGATATTCATACAGATAATTTAACTATTGTTAAGTGGAATATGTGTGGATTTGGGAGTTTTTTTGAATATTAAAAAAAAAATAAAACATGCAAATATAACTTTTTATTAAAAAAAAATTGTGACTTTTCATTTTCAAAGACTTTTTTTCATTTAAATGACACTTTATTCGCTGCAAATGAGATCTTTAGTTGTTTCAAAACTACGAATGTTTTTTTTGTTTTTTTTCAAATGAAACATTATTTTTTAAATGTCAGAGGCCACCTAACTTTTACATTGTCGAATGAGAACCTCAAATCAAAAGAACCGTTTTCAACAACATTATCCTTTATTACTACAAATAAAAATTTTTCATTCCAAATGAGACATTTCTTCTACTAATGAAACTTTTCTACCACAAATGTCAAATCTTAAGATTTTTCTGTCTACATGTATATTCACTTCAACGAGACTTTTCACATTAAAATGAAACCATTTTCAAATAAAACGTTTTCAAAAACAGGTACTTTTTCATTTTAAATGAAAATTTTCACTTCAAATGAGACCTTTTTTTATTTATTTCAAATGAGTCCTTTTTACATTACAAATGAGAACTTTTTGATTTTTAAATGAAACCATTATTCATTTCCAATTCTAAAAGTTGCATTGTATATCATTTTCACTTCAAATGAAACGTTTTACATTTCGAGTTAAACGTTTTCCAATAAAATTAAACTTTTTTCAAATCAAATGGCACCTTTTTCATTTGCAATTGAGAAAAACGTAAAAGAACTAAGCACTGCACTGAAAAATATATCACAATTCGCACATTTTATTAGAGATTAACCTTTTTCATTTGTTTACACGGCAGCATTACTAACGGTCTATCACAGGACTGGTAGAATGCTTCAGTTTGTTGCAATTTTTAAATTTTATTATAATTTATAGATTTCTTTGCTCTCTTGCTATTAGAATCTTATTGAGCTGTACACATTTACTGATATACAATTATCACAAATTATTTATTTTAAATATTCTAAAAGTTGGGTTGATCCATTTCCCGTAGAGTATTTCCAATTCAGAGAGGTTTCTTTCAGATTAACACCTAATCTACCACAGAAGTCCTTGCAATATTTCTTTTCAAATCTTCCCAATACCACTCCACTGTCCCATATAATATAAGTTCCATACGGCAGCATTTTCCTGTTAATGTAAAACATTATGCAGAAGTTTATAAGAGACAGGTTTTAATTTATGTTGCATGTTTAACCGACAAGTTTGTTCAAGCACAATCAAATCATTTACTTTACTTTAAAAGCAAATCGTTGCTTTTCTGTCATTTTGAACTGGGTCTCTCTCTCTCTCTCTGTCCGTAGTATCGGTTTTATCTGGCTGACGGCTGTGTGCCCCAAACAAAATTTACAAATCTATCAACACCATTTTGTTTATGGGAGAGAGGGTGAGGGGAAGAAGAAACCAATTAGACATAGTACAAGTCATAGAACGCCTAGACAATTCATCTAAAAATTGTATTTAATTTTAATTGCTGTAGCACGTTTTTGAATTTCTTAGTTGGAAGTTTTTATTTTTCAATTTCTTAGTGCTGCTGGTGCTGGTGTTTGAGTATTTCCATTGGATTGGTGTTGCAACTTTATAGCTTAGATAGCCACCAGTGTACACCAACGATTACTACTTTTGCCGCACCATCATCTTCGTCACTCAAGTATAGAGCAGCACTTATATGGGACAGTGGAGTGGTATTGGGAAGATTTGAAAAGAAATATTGCAAGGACTTCTGTGGTAGATTAGGTGTTAATCTGAAAGAAACCTCTCTGAATTGGAAATACTCTACGGGAAATGGATCAACCCCAGGACTTTTAGAATATTTCAAAATAAATAATTGTGATAATTGTATTACAGTAAATGTGTAGCTCCAATAAGATTCTAATAGCAAGAGAGCAAAGAAATCTATAAATTAAAACAACTTCTGCATAAGTTTTCATTAACAGGAAAATGCTGCCGTATGGAACTTATATTGTATGGGACAGTGGAGTGTAATTGGGAAAATCTGAAAAGAAAATATTGCAAGGACTATATGTATTAGATTAGGTGTTAATCTGAAAGAAACCTCTCTGAATTGGATATACTCTACGGGAATGGATCAACCCCAGTACTTTTTAGAATATTTTAAATATAATATTGTGATAATTGAATTACAGTAAATGTGAAGCTCAAAAGATTCTAATAGCAAGAGAGCAAAGAAATCTAGTAAATTATAATAAAATTTAAAAATTC
>PGFW01033649.1:16120-26594 GCA_003123925.1 Haematobia irritans | reverse complement strand
CTAGTTGGAATGCATTTTTTCTAGATTTATTTTTATAGAGATTTGAAGTTGTTTTTTTTTTTCTATGCCACGTCTTTCGTGATGACACAGACATTTGACCATACATGCGTTGACATCAGAATAATTGCTTGATGGCTTTCTAAATGATTGCCTACATCGTATATATTGAAATAGTCAGAAATCAATATACTTGAGTGACATAGAGTTTTTTTTTGTTTTGTCTTTATGGAAAAAAATGTGTATTATATAATAGTCTTCCTGGGATAACAAAGGTTTGTGGAATTTATTTACTTGGCCTAAAATAACGATTTTTGTGATTTTGGGAAAATCATTATTATTATCATGGAAAAACATTCTCATTCATATGGGAAAATAATATGTATACATATGGACACTTCTCCATTAAGGTGGGTATTAAGATCAAGTTTAGCCTCTAAAATCGTCATTTTTTCACGACTACTTTTCTTTAATAATCCATTTTAAGGAATACAAACTTTGTGAAAATTTACTTTGAGATATTCCCCATCAAGTTATAATGAAATCTGCAACAAATATGTATAATTGTATGGATTTTTTTTACTGATTTAGTTTTCACTTTAGTGAAAAAATTACGAATTTAGCGGCTAAACTCGAACATAATACCCACTTTTAGATGCAATGGCATCTGGCCTATATTGATAGCAAACAACTTTGTAATTTTAACAAAATTTTTCATTAAAACTGAGCCAACGAAACAACGTATTTACAATCACAAAAATGATCTCGCAGACAATAATTACCATAAACTATTTTAGTTTATGGTAATTACTATGTTTTTAGTTAAAATATCTCCAATATTAGAATTTAATCATTTTTTGTGGAAAAAATTATACACAAATAAAATATAAAAATTTTCTTAATTCGAAATTCCCATCAAAAGTTCAGAATTTCTAAAATTGTTAAACTTTACCTCAAATGCGTCTATAAAGTCAGTTTGCAATTTTGAACTCCCATATTTTTATTAAAACTAAATTTTTTGTGGCATGTGAACAAAATTAACAATGTCTAATAAATTTGTCCGAATTAGTCGAAAAATATTTACTTATTGTTATAGAACATTTTCTCAAAATTTTATTTCTATAGAAAATTTTGTCAAAATTTTATTTCCATAGAGATTATTAAAAAAAAAATTCTATAGAAAAATTTGCCAAAAATTTAGAAATTTTGTCAAACTATAGGAAACTTTGTCAAAATTTTATTTCTATAAAAATTTTGTCAAAAATTTATTTCTATAGGAAGTTTTGTCAAAATTTTTTTTCCAAAGAAAATTTTGTCAAAATTTTGTTCATATAGAAAATTTTATTTCTATAGCAAATTTTGTCAAAATTTTATTTCTATAGAAAATTTTGTGTAAATTTTATTTCTAAAGAAAATCTTGTACAAAATTTATTTCTATAGATCATTTTGTCAAAATTTTATTTCTATAGACATTTTGTCAAAATTTCTTTGCTATAGAAATTTGGCAAAATTTTTATTCTTTAGAAATTTTTGTCAAAATTTTGGAAGGAAATTTTGTCAAGGTTTCTTTGCTACTTTGTCAAATTTTTATTTCTGTAAGAAATTTGCAAAAAATTTTTACTATAGGAAACTTATTTCTATAAACACTTTTGTCAAAATTTTATTTCTATAGAAAATATTGTCAAAATTTTATTTCTGTAGAGATTTTTTCAACATTTTTTACCAAACTTTTAATTTCTATAGAAAATGTTGTCAACATTTTATTTCTATAAATTTGTGAAGTAACTCTTAGCTTAAAATGAATATTTCTATATATTTCCCTTCAGCTAAGATATCCATCAAACAGTAAATAATCTACCATATTTGTTAGAATTCTACCAACAGTGGCAACCGTGGTATCACAATGGACTGAATAATATATATGAGTAGAAATATCGGGCTGCCACTACCATAACCTATTCTAACCATCGCTAAATCGACTCTGAATTTAATTCGAAGACGAATTAAAAAGCCCATTTAGTAAAATACATAGTTTGCCAAATCTAAATCAAATATTATAAAACAAACTCCGTTAAATTATGTAAGACGCCATAAATGAGAAATCCACACCACTTTTCTGGTTATTTTTATTTTTTTATTTTCGTATTATTTATATCTTAATTGAAATAAGGCTTTCATAACATAGCATTAACAATTTTATAAGTTGTTCTCAAATGGAGATACTCATAGGATCATAATTGGGGATCCAATTAGTAATTCAGAGCTCCTCCCTGAGGACATTAAAAAAAGGGTCAAGAAGATAGTATACATCAATATAAATCCTATGAAGATTATTTCGTTAAAAATGCTACCCCAATGGCAAATGTGTAGACTTATGGGGATTAGGGGCAAACCAACCCAATACAATTAAGCCTGGCCATGATATAATTATAGATTTCATTCATTTCATGATATACTCGCAAGCCCTATAGCATGCCCACCATTCAAGTAATGTTCAATTACAAACTGCAAATGCAAGTAACCGGAAGGCGAAATGAATTTCTGCAGGAATAAGCAATTTCCTTAATGTTTCCTTCTGCTGTCCGCTTTCGGACTTTTGCAATGACTGTTTTAAACAATTGTCATTTAGTGACAGATCTGTTCTTTTGCCACGTTTTTCTCATTTTTGCTTGTTCTGTTGTTTTTTCTCCTCTTTTTTTTCTTGTCTGCCATGCCTGTCTTAACTCTGGAAATAATTTTTGGTGTTGGATGTGTAATGCCCATTCATGTCGTATCATGGACTTGCCTTGTCATCTTCCTCATCATGTGTTGTTGGGCATCACCAATGCAACCATGCAAGATGGCCATAATGAAACGTACAAAATCCATGGCCAACGATTAACCAACATACCGGGGGGCGATACTTTTCCATTTCCATTTTGGGTGCATTATGCTATGGACATACTACGAACGCAACAGCAACATGCCACCAAGAGCTATTGAGTCGAACATGATGCAACAGAATCCAACAAACAGCAATGCCAGCACATCGTCGACAACTATGGCTGCGTCTGGTGCCGGAGGAAAATGATGCCGCAACTGTTAGTATACCCCTAACATTCAATCAAATCAACGCACGAACACATCTCATGGCTTCCGCCTCAATGCTTTCACCCACGGCTACAACAACTACTGCAGCCAGTTCGGTAGGGGCCACCAACAGTACTCTGAATCGCAGTGGTCTAGGTGGGGCAGTGGCAACTTCAGCTGCAGGTGGCGGCGGGCGGCGCTGGTGGTGGCTATATGAGGTTCTGATTGTGGCCAATGTAATTGGATCGCCCACCTCATTGGCTTCTGCATCAGGAATGGCGGGTGCAACGCCGCACATTCATCAACAATTGCATACTAGCGGCAGTGGGCCACGACTACGCCCGGACTGGGGAGCGGTGGAGGCTATATTACTTAAGTAGTCTCATTAACAGCGCAGGTGGCAACAGCCATGTGTCAAGTTTTTGCACCATACACTCGGCCTCCACCGGGTTCTCTCGTCGGTGTGTCGGCAAATACCGGTGTAGCATAGTACGTGTTAACCTTCATCATGTCAACGGACAGCGTCGACGTTGCATCAATACAACACATTGGGGGGGATCGTGGCAATCACAGCCATTTCATGGGACACACGCCCTCAATGATGTTAACATCAACAAACAAATCGGCCGTTAGTGGTAGTGGGCAGTACACCGGGTTCCATCTTCTGGTGTTGGCCTACTTTTAGGCTCGGGTGGATGCAATGGGCACATTTCATCTCTGGCCTCAAGCCGACATCCGTCCACGACAACAAACATCGTGCATATTCAATCCACTGACCTGGACGATAATATCAAACATCAATTGGCCATAAGGACTGCTTAATGACACAGCGATGGTGCCGAAAGTTGTTGTCTGAGTTGTTCTCATTTCGCCCCCAACTCTATATCGGAGCAGCATAACAATATGCAATAATTTCTGATCCAAAGTTGTAAAACCCACCTACGGCAGCCAAATACAATCGACGGAGTATCTATACTTATCGACAAGCAGGTATTGGATTTTAATATTTTGTGAGTTTTTTTAAAACAATGCGTAAGTTAAGTGGAGAATATTGTGAAGAAAAATAAATGATAACATGGAATGTGATTAACATTTTCTCTACACAGCAAGTCAGATGAATATTCTGTATAAGTAATTCGTGGTTTTATGAACTTTTTTCGATTAGTTTTCAGTGTTAATAATTTAAAAAAATCAACTTATTTCACAATAATTTATTACAGAAAACATTTGTTTTAATGTTCCACTTACACCTTAGAAACAAAATTCATTTTAATTCAATTTAATTTAAATTGAAGTCAAAAATTTTGATAACTTTTCCTTTTGATAATAACTTGAAATTTGGCTGGAACTTCAGTTACATTTTACTCGATGTCATTCTTAACGTTTTAAAATTATTTAGATAATATAAAATAATATATTTATGTTACTTTGAATTAAATGATTAAATGATTTTTTGATATTTTTATTATTCAACAGAGTCTTTACATGGTGTTTTACACTGTAAAAATAATAATAACCAAACTGTATATTTTTTGTCTTCTACTTCTAATAAGGAAGTTATAATTGGGAATATGCAAGATGTTTGTTTGCCTGTCTTAAAATGCCATGTAAAGAAAAAATTTATGATTTCTGAGTGCCATTAATAATGGAACAAGACATTAGATCGAATTGTATTGAAGTAGGAGAGCGAAAAAATTAAATTAAAAAATCAAGCAGCAGAGAAATTTTTTGTGGGAACTTTTTATTGTTTTTCTAATTCTATTGTAAATTTGGAATGGAAAGTTTTTAAATCGGAGCGAAGTTGAAGTCCCTCTTGAAGATCTGTTATGATATGAATATACTTAACCTTATGTTCACAGCATTAAAATCTCCTTTTAGCATTCTATATACTGGTTTTAGCAATCTTAAGTTGGTTGCAATACATATCAATTAACAATGTATACACTCAAAGAATAAAATATTTTTTCCCCAGAATGAAATATTTAGACAAACATGCTCTGTAATAAAGCGATTTCTTTAGGAGCAAATAAACCCGTATTTATGACAAAATGTTGCAATCATCCCCTCTTTTCCCCTCTATCATTTCCATTTAACGAAAATATTTTTGCATCAAATAGATTGCAAAAATAAAGTTGCTTCTCGTAATCTCAGAAATAAAAAAAAACTCTGTCAGTGATGTGGCTGCGTTTTGATGTTAAATTGTATTTTCAAATATTAAATATCTTTATTATATATAAGAAATATTGAAATATAATCTCACTTTATTGTATTAATCCGTATCCTCGATTTTGATGTGGCTTCAGAAAGCAGAATTGCTTACTTGAACGTGAAATTTAGTAATATTTTATCGCTATAGCTGCACATATCTAATCATCAAAATGACTCAAAACTCTGGAGTATGCAAATTCTAAGCCTTCCACGTAGATCTCTTGTAATAAATTATCATTCAGTATAAAATATTATCATTCACATTCACTATATTAAAAAGTTACTCCGGGCCATTGGAATCTTATTCAATTTAACTATGAAATCGTCAATTTAAGAAGTGTAGTCGGTAGTCGGTAGTTTTTCCATATCGTTTAAAAATCAGCCTGTGTTAGTTTTCTGTGCCACGATAGCACTCAATACATTGTTTAAGTTAAACAAACGAAGATCATTTTGGTTGTGTATCTTCTCAAATGCATTGGCTTATCAGCAAATAATTTCAATTCATGCCAAAATAGGGTCTTTATTTAATGTAGGTTACTTTTAATGCCGCGAAAAAATCAGAATCCCTTTTCTACTACAAAAAAGAGTTTTCTGCAATATTTAAAAACTCAACAAGTGAAAAAGCCGTTCTTAAGAATTTTGTCGGGAACGGAACTGCTTAAATGGTCTTAAATTAAATGGATTTTTTATATAGATGAGAATTATCCGGCCATTTTTCTCATTCACGGCTTTGATGGTATTTCTTTTTAAATTTTGCTAAACACAAATTTCCAATTATTGCAAACTGTTTTTGTGCTATTCCATCTCCACCCTTTCTTTTCGTATGCAGGGCTTACAAGCGCAACGCCAGCTAAAACGACAGCTTTGCTACAGATTCAGTTAAAGAAATGCACACGATCGTTTCTACGTAGACAACGCCTCAACGATGCGATATTGGAAGAAATACAGAATTCCCACCACTGATACAAAAGTAAATGTTAAGTTCAACCTGTATGAGTAATTTTCAGTTTAATTACAAACTTTTTAGGCGCAGAATCTACTGTTCCAAAAAACAGATGTATTAATACAGCCAAAAAGCTATAAATATTGAAAGGATTCATCAGTTATTAGTTACTTTAATTTTTAATTTTTATTTATTTGTTACTATTATTTATTTTTTTCTTTTTTTTATTAAACACATATTCTGTTTATAAATTTAAAATTATTTTAATTCATCAATTGATTATCTCGCCGAAAACTTACGCATTTTCGTATTTTGCTTTTAAATGGAAAAAGAAAGTTAATTGTAAATAACAAAATGTAATATGAATAATATATATCTGTAAAAACTCCATCATATTTCCTGAAACGAAATATAGACCAAATCCTATACATATAAATGAATGTACAATTCATAAAGAATAGCCAAGCTTTAAAACTCTATCTCTTAAATTAATTCTACAAAAAAGACTCTAACTAGCATATTTAAAGGAATGTTTAATAATTTGAAATAAATAGAAAAAATCTAAGAAAAATATTATGAGAATACAAATGATACAAAAACTCTCCTATATACGTATCTTAGTATAATTCTAGAATAATGTAAAAATTGCCATTAATTTAGAAAAAGAAATAATAAAACAAATTTATTATAATGAATATTTGGTAATCAAAATCATTATTCCCATAGTCCATTTAAGATCCAAAAATTTATACATGTATGAAAAAAAAATTTAAAGCAAGACTAACTTAAAATCATTGATAAAATTGTAAATATTAATGAAAAAAAACCGATTTAAAATTAAATATTTTATTTGAAACGTTAATTTTATCAATGTAATTAATATTTAACACGAATTTATCCAAGAAGAAAAAAAAACGACAAGCCTAAGTAAGCTTAAACATATATGAATAGTATAAGTAACAGTGTTCAAATGGCCAAGTAATAGTTTTAAATTGCTTCACTTTTTCATTCTTTTTTTTCTATGCCACGTCTTCTGTGATGACACAGACATTTGACCATACATGCGTTGACATCAGAATAATTGCTTGATGGCTTTCTAAATGATTGCCTACATCGTATATATTGAAATAGTCAGAAATCAATATACTTGAGTGACATAGTTTTTTTTGTCTTTATGGAAAAAATGTGTATTATATAATAGTCTTCCTGGGATAACAAAGGTTTGTGGAATTTATTTACTTGGCCTAAAATAACGATTTTTGTGATTAAGGAAATCATATTATTATCATGAAAACATTCTCATTCATATGGGAAAATAATATGTATACATATGGACACTTCTCCATTAAGGTGGGTATTAAGATCAAAGTTTGCCATCTAAATCGCTATTTTTCACGACTTACTTTTTTTTTAATAATCCATTTTAAGGACTACAAACTTTGTTGAAAATTTACTTTGTGCGATATTCCCCATCAAGTTATAATGAAATCTGCAACAAATAATGTATAATTGTATGGATTTTTTTTTACTTGATTTAGATTTTCACTTTAGTGAAAAAATACGAAGTTTTAGCGGCTAAAACTCGAACATAAATACGCCACTTTTAGCATGCAATGGCATCTGGCCTTATATTGCTAGCCAAATCAACTTTGAGTAATTTTTAACAAAATTTTTTCATTAAAAACTTGTAGCCAGACGAAACAACGTATTTACAATCACAAAAATGTATCTCGCAGACAATAATTAGCATAAACTATTTGTTTTTATGGTAATTACTATGTTTTTATTTAAAATATCTCCAATAATTAGAATTTAATCATTTTTTGTGGAAAAAATTTACACAAATAAATATAAAAATTTTCTTAATTCGAAATTCCCATCAAAAGTTCAGAATTTCTAAAATTGTTAAAACTTCACTCAAATGCGTCTATTATAAAGTAACAGTTTGCAATTTTGAAACTCCCATTATTTTTATTAAAACTAAAATTTTTGTGGCCATCGTGAACAAAATTAAATAATGTCTAATAATATTTTCCGAATTAGTTCGAAAAATATTTATCTTATTGTTATAGAAATTCTCAAATTTTTTTGCATTTGTCACAATTTTTATTTCTTACAGAAAATTTTGTCAAAATTTTATTTCCATAGAGATTATTTAAAAAAAAAATTCTATAGAAAAATTTGCAAAATTTAGAAAATTTTGTCAAAACTATAGTAAACTTTGTCAAAATTTTATTTCCTATAAGAAAATTTTGTCAAATTATTTCTATAGGAAGTTTTTGTCAAATTTTTTTCCAAAGAAAAGTGAAAATTTGTTCATATAATTTTTTTGTATACCTAATTTGGCAAAATTTTATTTCTATAGAAATTTGTGCTAAATATTTATTTCTAATAGAAAATTTTGTGTAAAATTTTATTTCTAAAGAAAATCTTGTACGAAAATTTATTTCATATAATTCAATTTTGTCAAAATTTTATTTCTATAGACATTTTTTCAAAATTTCTTTGCTTATAGGAATTAATTGTCAAATTTTATTCTTTTAGAAATTTTTTGTCAAAATTTTTGGAAAGGAAATTTTGTCAGCGGTTTTTTGCTATTTAGGCTTTGTCAAATTTTAAATTTCTGTAAGAAATTTTGGCAATTTTACTATAGGAAACTATATTTCTATAAACATTTTTGTTCAAAATTTTAATTTCTATACGAAAATATTTGTCCAAAATTTTATTTCTGTAGAGATTTTTTTCAACATTTTTACCAAACTTTTTAATTTCTATAGAAAATGGTGTCCAACATTTTTATTTCTATTAAATTTGTGAAGTTAACTCTTAGCTTAAAAATTGAATATATTCTTACAATATTTCCCTTCTAGGCTAAGATAATCCATCAAAACAGTTAAATAATCTACCATATTTGTTTAGAATTTTACCAACAGTGGCAACCGGTGCGTATCAACAATGGACTGAATAGATATATATGAGTAGAATATCGGCTGCCACTACATAACTATATTCTAACCATCGCTAAATCGACTCTGAATTTAATTTCGAAGACGAATATACTTACTGGTGTCTTTGTCTTTGCAAGCTTCATACAATATCAATAGCCGTATAAAAAGCCTTATATCAAAGTTTGCCAAAATTAAATCAAATATTATAAAACAAACCGTTTAAATTAATGTAAGACGCCATAAAATGAAGAATCCAACCACTTTTTCTTGGTTATTTTTATTTTTTTCGTATTATTTATATCTTAATTGAAATAAGGCTTTCATTAAATAGCATTCAACAATTTTATAAGTGTTTCCTCAAATTGGAGATACTCATAAGGATCATAATTGGCGATCCAATTAGTTAATCAGAGCTCCCTCCCTGAGGACATTAAAAAAAGGGTCAAGAAGATAGTATACATCAATATAAATCCTATGAAGATTATTTCGTTAAAAATGCTACCCCAATGGCAAATGTGTAGACTTATGGGGATAGGGGCAAACCAACCCAATACAATTAAGCCTGGCCATGATATAATTATAGATTCATTCATTTCATGATACACTCGCAAGCCCTATAGCATGCCCACCATCAAGTAATGTTCAATACAAACTGCAAATGCAGTAACCGGAAGGGAAATGAATTTCTGCAGGAATAAGCAATTTCCTTAATGTTTCCTTCTGCTGTCCGCTATCGGACTTTTGCAATGACTGTTAAACAATTGTCATTTAGTGACAGATGTTCTTTGCCACGTTTTCTCATTTTTGCTTGTTGTTGTTTTTTCTCCTCTTTTTTTTCTGCCATGCCTGTCTTAACTCTGGAAATAATTTTTGGTGTTGGATGTGTAACGGCCATCATGTCGGTATCATGGACTTGCCTTGTCATCTTCCTCATCATGTGTTGTTGGGCATCACCAATGCAACCATGCAATGGCCATAATGAAACGTACAAAATCCATGGCCAACTATTACCAACATACGGGTGAAACTTTTCCATTTCCATTTTGGGTGCATATGCTATGGACATACTACGAACGCAACAGCAACATGCCACCAAGAGCTATGAGTCGAACATGATGCAACAGAATCCAACAAACAGCAATGCCAGCACATCGTCGACAACTATGGCTGCGTCTGGTGCCGGAGGAAATGATGCCGCAACTGTTAGTATACCCCTAACATTCAATCAAATCAACGCACGAACACATCTCATGGCTTCCGCCTCAATGCTTTCGCCCACGGCTACAACAACTACTGCAGCCAGTTCGGT
>PGFW01033645.1:0-11073 GCA_003123925.1 Haematobia irritans | reverse complement strand
ATAGTTTTGTATTTTTAAAGTACAAGAAAGTTTTTACTAGCCATGACATCAATCTTGAAACGAAGATTCGATTTATCAAAGCATATGTCTGGTCAGTACTACTGTACGCAATGGAGGTATGGACTATAAAATCTACTGATACAAAAAAGTTGGAAGCCTTTGAAATATGGATATATCGGCGAATATTAAAAATTCCTTGGACTGCCCATGTCTCAAATGCCGAAGTATTAAGAAAAGTGCATTGCGAAAGAGAACTCATCGCAGCAATAAAAAGGAGAAAAACTGCGTATTTGGGACATATTATGAGGAATCAAAAATATAAATTATTACAAAACATTACCCGCATAAAAATTGAAGGAAAACCCATTAGAGGAAGAAAAGAGTTAACATGGCTTGACAATATTAAGGAATGGACTGGTATCCGAGATGTTACAAATCTATTAGGCATGGCGAGAGACAGGGAGCGTTTTGCGGATCTGCTAGAAACCTTATGAGGAACAAATTATATATGTGTTTGAAATGGAATTAATTTGTATTGGTCGCAAATATTCGGAAAACGAATTTGCAATAAAAGAAGAAGAAGTTTGTAATAAATTTTAAGAATTAAAAAGTATTTTGGGGTCCATGATCGGGCACGAAATTTCAATCCAATCATTCAGAAATACAAAATGGTATGTAAATGCTATAGAAAGTCTTTCAATTAGATTTTTAATGAATAATTCAAAGACGCCGAATAGAAAAATGTGTATCGGTTGCCGCCTAAATAAAGGATTTTCTACACAGAAAAAATATCACGAAAATATTTCCAATTAAAAAGTTGATTAAGTTTGAAAACGAAACCACTTAAAAAAATTAATTGATACTATTAACATTGTAATCAAATCAAAAAATAAAGACAGTTAAGAAATTGATTGAAAATTGTTATGTTTTTTAATTATATATATTAACATTTTAATTGAATTAAGGCATATTCCCCAAATAAAAAATATAATTGACAATTTTGTTCTGAAATATTATTTCCTTTATACAAGAATTATCACCAAAATATTTCCAATTAAAATTTTGATTGGATTTTCAAAAATATTCAATTAAAAGTTTATTTGTTCAATAATTTTTTTATTTAAAACAAAAATCCATAACAAAAATTAATAGTAGCAATTAATTTTTTTAATTGGATCAATTAATTTTAAATTGATTATGGCGATGGATACTATCATTTCTGTGATTGAAGTCATTTCAATAAAAATTAATTTCTTGATTGAATAAAATTTTTTTTCTGTGTACCAGAACCAAAATGTTGTTTTGATTCAAATACAAAATTAATGCAATCTAATATTTTTTAATTGAAATTTCTTCACTCACGAAAATTATGTTATCAATAACAGAATTAATTAGAAATTGATTTTGATCCCAATAAAAAATTAATTGATTTCTTCGGCAATTTCAATATATTTTTTAATTGGTTAAATTAAAAATTTAATTGATTTTGGTCAAAAAAAATCAATTCCTTTTTTCAATTGAGGCAATCAATTATTTATTATATTGTTGTTTATTTATAAATATTTTTCGTTTACATGAATTAATTTTACAAGAGTTTTTACTTTCTTACGAATTTTTCGATTATAATTACAGACGGATTTTTCTTATATTTCATTTCATCTAAAGGAAAAATAACTATTAATGAATAAATAATACTTCAATAAATGATTGATTACTTGCTCTAAAAATCAATTCAATTTTTAATTAACAATTCGGGAATTGAGAAACATTTTTGGTCAATTCTCGGAGAAAACTTAGCATTGCTTCATATACGGTTGTGTTCGCAACCGTAAATTCTGACATTAGAAGTGGCCTGAAAATTATGCAAAAAAGTACAAAAGTTGAAAATCGACTTTTCGACTAATAAAAAAATGTAAAATATCTATTTTTATCAATTTGAAAAATCAAAAACTTGAAAAAGCGACTTTTCTAAATATACAAAACGATATCGCCAAAAAGACGGTTTTTTTAAATTTTGTAAAAGTCGAATGTTCAAAAAGTGGACTTTTGATTTTGAATACAATGTTTTTTGATTTGGTAGAATGGTTTAATTCGATTTGCGACATATCTTCCTATAAACAAAGGACCATCGATTTTTATTACGAAAGTCTAGAGGCGACACAGGAAATTCGTTTAAATCGACTGTGACATGTTTATACCTACCTAAAAATAGCGAACTGATTTTTCCCATTTTTTCTCAGTGATCCATTTTTTCATTTTTCCCCATGAATTTTTTTTAACTTTGTTTTGAATTTTCTATATTTTTGACATCGCAATTCCAATGTTATATTATCTCAGACAAAACAAAATTGTTTGATTTCATTAAAAAATAAAACAACGAGAAATGTTTACAAAATTATGATTATGACAGGCATGTAATAAAATCTCTTGTCAAAGTCAGACACATTGTTCGTTTGCGGCAAACACATGGAAATGAAACCCAAATGCAAGTATTTTTCACCATCGTTTTCTTCAGTGACAAAAAGAAAGTATCCATCCCTCAAGAGAAATGTTCATTTTAAGATATATGGTGGTGGTGGATGGACTATGGTTTCGCCTAACAAAGTCACTTCAAGAAAAGAATACATTTCGACGCTGCCTATGATGGATGCTTCATTGCTATTTCTACCATTCGACGTCTCTAAAGTGCAGTCATCATTGATGTTCATTCGCCAAACAAACCACAAACACTATCTATCCATTCACTCATCCATCCAACACCATCGCCACCACTTGAAGTGTCAATGCAGAGAGGCACATAATTTCCTTCGATAAAGCGAGCCATTAAACTGTAATGCACAATGCCGCATGTAAACAATAATCGCTGGAAGTGGACAAAACTGAACTCCCGATCTGGGTTTTTTTTTTTGAATTCTTTAGAATTTGAAAACAAAAATTCTCACAAATTTAGAGAACGCAAAATAAATATTGATTTTGTGGAAATGGTATTTTCACTATCGAGAGGTAAACAAAAAAATTCCAATATTGTGCACAGTGGCTTACGAAGTGTACAAACACGGTTGCCACTCGTGCCAAAAATAATGCACCAAGATTTGAAGAAATTTTTACCAAACATCTACCAAATTAAAAACCAAGTTTACTCACGATGGGACTTTGATTAAATTTTATTTATATATAAAAATTTGTCAAAATGTTATTTCTATAGAAAATTTTGTCAACATTTTATTTCTATGAAAAATTTAGTCAAAATTTTATTTCTATGAAAAATTTAGTCAAAATTTTATTTCTGTAAAAAATTTTGTCAAAATTTTATTTCTATAGAAAATTTTGTCAAAATTTTATTTCTCTAGAAAATTTTATCAAAATTTTATTTCTATAGAAAATTTTGTCAAAATTTTATTTCAATCGAAAATTTTGTCATAATTTTGTAGAAAATTTTGTCAAAAATTTTTATTTCCATAGAAAATTTTGTCAAAATTTTATTTCTGTAAAAAATTTTGTCAAAATTTTATTTCTATAGCAAATTTTGTCAAAATTTTATTTCTATAGAAAATTTTGTCAAAATTTTATTTCTATAGAAAATTTTGTCAAATTTTAGTTCTATGGAAAATTTTGTCAAAATGTTATTTCTATAGAAAATTTTGTCAAAATTTTATTTCTATAGAAAATTTTGTCAAAATTTTATTTCTATAGAAAATTTTGTCAAAATTTTATTTCTATAGAAAATTTTGTCAAAATTTTCAAAATTTGTTAAAATTTTATCTCTATAGAAAATTTTGTCAAGACTTTATTTCTATAAAAATTTTTGTCAAAATTTATTTCTGTTGAAAATTTCGTCAAAATTTTATTTCTATTAAAAATTTTGTCAAATTTTTATTTCTGTTAAAAATTTTCTCAAAATTTTATTTCTATTAAAAATTTTATCAAAATTTTATTTCTATAGTGAATTTTGTCAAAATTTTATTTCAATAGAAAATTTTGTCAACATTTTATTTTTGTAGAAAATTTTGTCAAAATTTTATTTCTGTAAAAAATTTTGTCAAAATTTTATTTCTATAGAAAATTTTGTCAAAATTTTATTTCTATAGAAAATTTTGTCAAAATTTTATTTCTATAAAAATTTTGTCAAAATTTTATTTTAATCGAAAAATTTGTCAACATTTTATTTTTGTAGAAAATTTTGTCAAATGTATTCTGTAAAAAATTTTGTCAAAATTTATTTCTATAGAAAATTTTGAAATTTTATTTCTAAGAAAATTTTGAAAATTTTATTTCTATAGAAATTTTAAAATTTTATTTCTATAGAAAATTTTGTCAAAAATTTTATTCTTATAGAAATATTTTGTCAAAATTTGTTAAAATTTTTATTTCTATAGAAAATTTTTGTAAAATTTGTTAAAATTTTATTTCTATAGATAATTTTGTAAAAATTTTATTTCCATAGAAAATTTTGTCAACATTTTATTTCTGTTGAAAATTTCGTCATAATTTTATTTCTATAGAAAATTTTGTCAAAATTTTATTTCTATAGAAAATTTTGTGAAAATTTTATTTCTACAGAAAATTTTGTCAACATTTTATTTCCATAGAAATTTTTGTCAAAATTTTATTTCTATAGAAAATTTTGTCAGAAAATTTGTTAAAAGTTTATTTCATAGCGAAAATTTTGCTCAAAATTTATTTCTATAAGAAATTGTTCAACATTTGTATTTCTAAATAGAAAATGTTTGCAAAATTATATTTCGAATAGAAAATTTTGTGAAACATTTTAAGTTCTATAGAAAATTTCCAAAATTTTATTTCTCTGCAAAATTTAAGTAACTCTTAGTTTGGAAGAGGAATATGTTCGCAAAATCTACCAAATCATCGATAAGTTCTAATCAATTTTCCAACAAGTAAAAAAAAAATGTACCATTTTTGGTAGAATCTACCAACTGTGGCTGGTCTTTCATTAAAGATTATTCCAATTTGTAAAGAACTAACTGAATAACTAATTAGGGAGATACCGAACCAATTTTTGGCAGCTTTGTTTGGGTAACTTTTTCTCTCAACTTACCTGTTAAATCCACTTTTCCATAAGCCTAGCGAACAACTTGAATATTGTTACCACAAACTATAGACTTCTATAGTTATTACCATGACCTTTAAACCTTGGAAAATGTCAATTTTGAGTAATTAAAACAGGTGTTTTTACAGTTAAAGACATTTTGCACGCGCCGTCAGTTAAAAATTACTTAGAATCTCTACTTTGCGCTCAAAAGGTCATTTCTATATTTTTTTTTTATTCTCGATCTGCCTTTTCCAATTAAATACACTTTGTACCATGTTTCTTGATTATAAAGTGAACACTTTTTTAATGAATTTATTCATCTCGTATAAACAGACAACACAACAAGGAGGTGACAGAACCCCATTTTAAATGTCAACAAACTTTTTTCTACTTTCCTGTTTGTTTTTTAATTAGATAGCATGAATGTCGGCATCGGCATTTGAAACACAACAAAGTTCAGTAGACTCGCATATCTTAAAGACAAAATGTTATCAGTTCCCATTCCCCCAAAAGAGGTGGAATAGCCTACCTAGTATGTGTGCCTAGGTTAAAGGTGTAATGTTTGTAACGTGCAAAGCAAATCAAAGAGTTAGATGATTTTATAAACTCATCTTGAACTATTAACTGAACATGATGATAAGGCACACAGTTTGAGGTTATGAGAGAATTGCATTTTATTAATAAAAACCCTAAAAAAATCCTGATGATTGTTTACAATTACTAAATAAAATTTTGATAAAATTTTCTATAGAAATAAAATTTTCATAAAATTTTTCTATAGAAAATAAAAATTTTTTACAAAATTTTCTATAGAAATAAAATTTTTTTACAAAATTTTATATAAAATAAAATTTTATAATAAAAATTTTCTATAGAAATAAAATTTGAACAAAAATTTTCCAAAGAAAAAAAAATTTTGACAAAAATTTTTCTATAGAAATAAAATTTTCACAAAAATTTTCTTAGAGAAATAAAATTTTGACCAACTTTTCTATAGAAAGAAAATTTTGACAAAATTTTCTATAGAAATAAAATGTTCACCAAATTTTTTTATAGAAACAAAGTTTTGACCAAATTTCCAATAAAACTAAGATTTTCATAAAATTTTCTATAAAAAAAAAATTTTGACAAAATTTTCTATAGAAATAAAATTTTCACAAAAGTACCTATAGAAATAAAATGTTGACAAAATTTTATATAGAAATAAAATTTTGACGACATTTTCTATAGAAGTAAAATTTTCACAAAATTTTCTACAGAAATAAAATTTTGACAAAATTTTCTATAGAAATAAAATGTTCACCAAATTTTCTATAGAAATAAAGTTTTGGGAAAATTTTCTATAGAAATAAAATTTTGACAAAATTTTCTATAGAAATAAAATGTTGACAAAACTTTCTATAGAAATAAAGTTTTGACAAACATTTTCTATAGAAATAAAATTTTGACGAAATTTTCTATAGAAATAAAATTTTCACAAAAATTGTCTATAGAAATAAAATGTTGACAAAACTTTCTATAGAAATAAAAAAATAAAAGAAATAAGAAAAAATTTTCTATAGAAATAAAATGTTAACAAAATTTTCTATAGAAATAAAATTTTCAGAAAATTTTCTATAAAAATAAAATTTTGACAAAATTTTCTATAGAAATAAAATTTTGACAAAACTTTCTATAAAAAACAAAAGAAAAAAACAAAAAAAATTTTCTATAGAAATCAAATGTTGACAAAATTTTCTACTATGAAATAAAATTTTCACAAAATTTCCTATGAGAAATAAATTTTGACAAAATTTTCTATAGAAGTAAATTTTTGTACAAAATTTACTATAGAAATAAAATGTTGACAAAAACTTTCTATAGAAATAAAAATTTTGACAACATTTTCTACAGAAATAAAATTTTTGACGACGAGTTTGTCTATAGAAGTAAAAATTTTCACAAAATTTTCTACAGAAATAAAATTTTGACAATGTGTTCTATAGAAATAAAATTTTTACACATTATTCTATATATTATATATAGAAGAAACATTTTGACATTTCTATATAGAAGTAAAATTTTCACAAAATTTTCTATAGACATAAAATTTTGAACAAAATTTTTCTATTTGACTTGACACAATTTGACACAATTTTCTATAGAAATAAAAATTTTTGAACAAAATTTCCTTATAGAAATACCAAATTTTTCACAAACGATATTTCTATAGAAATAAATTTTTTACAAAATTTTCTATAGAAATAAAATTTTGCCGGCATTTTTCTACAGAAGCTAAAATTTTCACAAAAATTTTCTATAGAAAATAAAATTTTGAAAAAATTCACTTACTTTAACAGATTCTACAATAAGTAAAATTTTGCACAACAAGTTTCTACAGACACATAAAATTTTGAACTCATACTTGTCTAGCGAAAAATAAATGGTTGACAACAAATGCTCTATAGTAAATAAAAAGAATTTTATAGAAAAATCAATAGAAAACAAGGTAAAAAATTGACAAAATTTTCTAATAGAAATTAAAATTTTGACAAAAATTTTCTATAGAGAAAACTCAAAGAATCTTTTGACAACAAATTTACATTTTCTAACAGAATCAAATGTTGCACAAAATTTCCAGGCTATAGAAATAACAGATATAATTTGAACAAATTTCATAATAGAAAATAAAATTTTGACAATAATTCATAAAACAGGCAAATTAACAAAACTGATCTATGAGAAATAAGAAAAAATAAAAGAAAATAAAGAAATAACAAGAAATAAGAAAGAAATTTTCCAATAGAAAAAAATTGACATAAATTCAATAGAAATAAAAAGTGACAAAACTTCTATAGAAAATAAATTTTGACAAAATTTTCTATGAATAAAAATTTTGACGAAAGTTTTCTATGAGAACATTTAAATTTATGACAAAAAATTTTCTATAGAGAAATAAATATTTTGACCGACATTTTCATACTAGAAGTAAAAATTTTCACAAACATTTCTCTACGAGAAATAAAATGTTTTGACAACAATTTTTCTATAGAAATAAAAAATTTTGACAAAATTTTCTAATAGAACTTAAAATTTCCTTTGACAAAATTTTCTATTAGAAATGGAAAATTTGTGACACAAATTTTCCTTTTAGAAATAAAATTCTGACAAATAATTTCTTAATCAGAAATAATTATTTTTACAAAATTTTCTATGAAACTAAAACCGTTGACAAAATTTTCTATAGAAACAATTGACAAAACTGCTCAAACACCATATTATAAAAGATTGCGTTTAATAATATATCAATCCTTATGGTAAGATTTGGCGCATCCGACCTAAAAATAAAATTACTAAAAATGGCGCCGATGTACAGTAAAGCAACGAAAATTTATAGTCTTATTTTTTACTATATCTAGGTTTTTGACTAAGAAGGTTCGTAATACTCAAAACGCGTAATTAATCAAAAAAATTTAATAATTATATTATGTTTAAGAAAAGCTTTAAAATAATTGAAAAAAAAATAAAAAAATGAAATTTTTAAATCGAGTTGGTCCGTCCAGCAAGTGCCCTAAAACAATCTCATTCCGCTCGTTTCTTTGCATTTTACTCTTGCATTCTTAGCTGTCTCCAATACTGCATATCTTTATGACCATTAAAATCACATTCGCTCCCGAGATAGACAGACAAATTAATTAAATGTAAACGTATTCTTAAATTATGTCTCAAATTTTAAATTTCTTTACAGTTTTTTTTCGAGTTTTTTGTAAAATAAGATACCACGATCCATATTTCCTATTTGTCATCATTCGTTCGTGACTATCTACAAGTTTCAATTCCATTTTTTTCTATTGTTACTTATAAATCTTACGGTGAGAGTAATACGTTATGCTGGCGCCAGGACTATCGAACGTATAAATAATAAAAAAACGTAAAAAATAGAGAATAATCAAAACAATAATACGAACTAAGTCAACCACAGTTTTATCTAGTGTCACATTTAGTTGTTGCCTAAACATAATCAACTTCCAATTTTTCTCAGCATTTATTCACAGATTCGTGGAAGTGTACCCAGGCAACTTAACTACATTACAAATTGGGGTGAGATAACCAGAAGACAATTAGAACGTAAAATTTTCAATTATACAATAATCTAAATACAAATCCACTATTCCGACATTTTGTATCCTCATTTCTAATATTTGAAGAAAGAATATATAAAGCAAATCCAAAGAAATTACATACTGTTGCCTCCGTAGCTATATTACAATTTTACTACCTCTCAAATCGAAATTAAGCCCCTATTTTAAGTGCATAACCATTTTCTATAGTAAGTAGTAAGAATCTGCTATGGTGATAATACACATTTCTCAATTTTCAAATTTCTTTTGATCTTTCAATTTTAATTTTGTTCGTTATCTAATGATACTTCTCTGTAATTCGTAAAACGACCTCTATATTGCATTCATAAAGAAGATGAGCAAAAAATACTGAGTCACTACTTTGTTCATATATGATTACTTCCTATTTGATATGTTGAAATCTTGTGGCCTCTTCCTGATTATAATATAATAAGTATCATCATGTGCTGTTCATGTAGCACTAACTAAGTTGAGTACTATTATGGTTATATATCCTATATGTATAGAGTTATTTATATACTATTTCATTATATATTATTATATATATTTTGCGCATATATTGGAATATGGATAATAGTGGTATAAAAGTACAATAGCGGAATTGAGACCGACTATTATCAGTGTAGAAATAACCTGTATTTACCTTTACATTGGTATATTGAACAAACATAATGTCGCTTATTATTTTAGATTTTAATGGCTGCCTAAAAAAATATTCATTAGATCTAGATAAGATTATTAAAGGAAAACCTGCCAATAGGCATTATCTTAATAGATCTCCTTTGGCTAATCTTGAGTTGAACAAGTTTGTGAATGAGAATTTCGAATTAAAACGACGCAATTAACCGAGGCCCATTAGCAATAATAGAAAATGAGTTGGACATATTATTCATGCGATTCATTATTGCGACACCATCATAGCTTCCTCTGCCGTCTGATAAGAAACATGATGATATTGTTCGATTTTATTTAGAAAAAGCACTAATAGAGTTGTCCTAAAAACTTTGATATAAATTTTTATATAAATTTTTTTTCATTTGTTAGAGCTTTTCCTCTTTGTATTCATTCTTGTTGTCGTAAGATAACTACTTAGTGAGGCCACTAAAATGATTATAGTTTGTATTAATTCTTTTCATATTTAGTGTGTGTCTATAATTTTATATTTTCTTTTTTTCTAAGTGCGTAGTGATCAATGTGTTTTTTTTTTTAATTTGTTTTACTTTTCGTAAAATGATATTATAACTTGATTGTTGAGTATTAGAAATTTTTTAATTTTTGTTGTTTTTGTGTTATATTACTACCACTTATTTTTTTCATTTCCTGTGTGGGGGAGCATTTAGATGTATCCAGAAATGTCTTTAATCTTGTTTTCTGCGCTTGTTAAAAACTCAAGCAGAAACATCAAAGAATCTGCTTGTTTCTTTATATACGTACAGCAGATAGCTACTGTCATGTAGTACGGAGCAAAATTAAAGTTTTTTCATTAACTTTTCTCAGATAATTCATGCTATACATTGATAGTAATGTAAAATCATTTTTGTAGCGTTTATACAGAACAGTATCCACTCCTCACAAAGCTTTGCGATCGTCAACCTACAAAAATTCGAGTTTGATAGCAGTCGAGGGCAATATCATTTAATACGAAAAGAACAGAAGTTGATTCTGTTCATAACGTCATATTGACTTGTTATCAATGTCTGGAATGAACTTATATTACATTCGTCATTTTTGTTTGTGCATTTGCCCCATATGGCGCAATGAAATTGTAAAATTATCGGAAAAATAAAAAAAAACTTCACATTTATCTTATCATTGGGAATCGCAAATCTAGTGTGATAGAACTAAACGGCAATAGTGTGTGCTAATTATTTACAGACAAACTTGTTACTATGATCTCATGAA
>PGFW01033643.1:21159-34454 GCA_003123925.1 Haematobia irritans | reverse complement strand
ACTGAGTGCTGCCCGATTCCATGTTAAGCTCAATGACAAAGGACCTCCTTTTTATAGCCGAGTCTGAACGGCTTTCCACATTACAGTAAAACCACTTAGCAGTTGCAGCGCAACATTGCGTTTCCGAAAAGGCCCGAATATTGCATTTATCATTTCATTTCCTACACTTGTTGCTTTTGACTAATATATCAGCCACCCTGAAACATTTAAGCTAACGTAACATAAAACAGTCTAAGGCTCCAGAGACAGTTAATTGTTGCGTAGAGACTGATTTTTACTAAATTTAGCCATGACACAAAAAAATATTTGATACAAATAAATAATCTTTCTGTACTTAATTTTACTGCAATTATTGGGTGGGCCACAAAATTTTCAGATCAAACACAATACTCCTATGCATTAAAATTTGTGAAAATTTGAATGTTAAACGTTTTATTAACGAATATGCTCTGAAAGCAAAAAATTAAAAGACTTTTCTTTTGTAAATTCAAGTAAAACTATAATTTACAAAATATATGAAAAAGCAACATTATAAAATATCTTAACTGAAATGAAGTTTAGAAAATGTAAAATTTATTGCACTAGGACTAAATTATAAAAATAATATGTAGTTGTATCTCATACGAACGTAATATACTCAAATTGTATGAATATGTTGTTTATGAATACAAATAAAAAATACTAGACATCAGTTCAGAATATGTTGTGCTTTCGAAAAATTTATATGTAGAGATTCAACGACATAGAGTATAATACAACTTTTGTAGCTTACGTTTCGACTTACACTGGTGGTTATGATGATGATGGTGATGGTTATGATGATTATTACTATTTGCTGTAATGTTCGAGGACATTGGAACATTTGTCGTATTTGTTGTTGTTCCGGATTGTTGTTGCGTTAAATGTAGCTGCGTTTGAGAGGTATTCAAAAGCATATTATAATTACGCAATCTTTGCGGTGTCGATTGATAGGGTTGATAATTAAAAAAATGATTTTGATGATTAATATTTACAATTGAATTATTTTGAAAAGACGTTGCAAGAGAAATAGAAGAAGATGCGGCAGTAGCTAAAGCAGCTGCAGTTGATGACGATATTAAAGCTGCGGCTGCTGCCAAACCACTGGTGGACGTTGAAGAAGCGGCTGCAACTGCTGAAGCAATACAGTGCAAAATATGATTATGTTGTTGTTGGTGCGAATGATGGCATTGCAATTTTTGTTGTTTGTGTTTATGCGATACTTTGCCTTGATTATGGTGGAAATTGTGATGATGGTAGTGATTGGATCTTCTGCGGTGATGATGGTGGCGATGTCACTTTTCTTCGTTGGCTTGTGGTTGACTTTGCACGGATTGTTGTTGCTCATTATTTTGCACATTCACGTGTGCAGCAACGTGCATTTGGCTGTTTTGCCCAGATACATGCAGATTTTGGCTGTGAATATGTTGACAGAATGCTTGCAACACTTCAAAATGTGTCATCAAATTTGCCGTTTGACTATCATAGTGTAGATGTCGCGTTATTTGTGCTCCCAAACGCCTCAATAAATCAGTAAATATTTTTTCCTCTTTTCGGATCCAAGGTCGACGATCATCTTGTACTTGATAAGGTGTCAAGTGGACGTGTATGTTTATTGCTGGAAGGGGAGATTCCTAAAGTTATAGCAAAATTTATACATCGAAACAAACACATTATTTACCCATTCTAGTTAAAGTTTCCAGCAAACTCCTAGATGTAATCCATGTATTTTTCTGTCCTCCATGACCACCATCTAACCAGTACATATCACTTATTCTAGATAGTAAACGTACCATAGTGCTGTCATCCGGCGTAAGAGTTTTCAAATAGTGAAACTCATAAATAAACTATAATTGAAATACAACAATACAGAATAGATAAAGTAAGTTATGTACAACCAAAATAAAAATAAAATATAGACAGTTATGCAAACATATTGTTAGGAAAATATTTCACTTCTTAGGAAATATCAGCAGGATAACGACCGGAAACACTCATCAAAGTTGATGAGTGAATGGTTTCGGGATCAGAATTTGAACGTTGTTGAGTGGCCAAATCAGTCCACCGACCTCAATCTCATTGAAAATCTTTGGGGCGAACTCAAGAGACATTTGTCTAAGTTTCCCTGCAGATACAAAACATATTTTATGGTATAATATACAGATAGAGATTTGTCGAAATTTGACATATCCATGCTTAAGAGAAATGTCAAAACCATTCACTTGGTAAAGACCTTTCGTTTTGTGGAAAAAGGCAGTTATAAATAGGAAAAACTTAATAATTGATCAATTGATTAAAGCTTTTATTGTAAATATGTGATAAAAGTTATTTATATCGATCTATTTTTTCTTTATTACCGCAATAGAGACCATTTAAGGGAAATCTAACACGAACAAACACATAAGTACATTTCGAATGAAACACTCATTAAAAGGAGAACTGAACTGTAATTATTGTAGAAATATAGAAATACAAATCCTTATCTCTCTACGTGGACAATTTGTTAGAAAATTATAGGCTAAACAAATATCAGAAGCGGGAAAAGTTTGCCAAAAGCACGGCGATGCCAGATTGAATTTTATGGAAATTAATTTTTAAAATGTATGGATCTTTTTTAGGGAATTTAAATAATTGAGATCTGGTAATGCTAGCATTTGACAGTAACATAAGCCATGCGAACGAACGAAAGGAAGTTAGAGTAACCCAAATCTAGACGGAAGTGAGTGACTACCGTTCGTTCGCAATTGCTTTCTTTCGGATATCAGAAATAGGCTGTTAATACCTGTCATGCAGTATTGATAACGTAGGTCAAAGGCCCATGACCATCCAATAGGCATAATCACAAAACGTCTGTAAGGATGGGTAATAAATGGCGAGGAACTAAAATCGTACATTCAATGGCTGATATAACAAGCATACTAAAATATGCTTATGTACATTTTTATTGCACTGTACATTTAATTTTTGAGAACCAAAACACCAACTCTAACCAGTGGTGCAAATATTTCCAAATTAATAAGCAACAGCTACAAAGTCAATGCCAGCCACGGACGATGTTTAAAAAATAACTAAATGTGGAATATCTTGAACAAAAAGATAAAACACCTTATTATATATCTTTGAAGATTGTTTTTGAAAATGGACAACAAATCAAGGTATGATAGCGCGAAAAAATATTCACATTTTTAGAGGCTTGACAGTAGGCCACAAGAACGCCTCAACTCTAACTATTAACGACCATCTCAAGACGTCGCTTCGCGGGAATGGCTAAAATACCGCATATCCACTTACAGCGTGGGATGGCTTGAAGGTTATAGTTCGTGTCAAAGATAGGTATTCCACAAGTCCAAAATACATGTTAGATTGGTTGTAGAGGATGACACCAATCCCTAGATAAATTGGTTTCCACTTAGACCATATTACACTAACAAATCAAGGTGTGGTAGTGCGAAAATTTCGCAATTTCAGAGGCTTGACACAAAAGGACGCCTCAATCTAACTATTCAAAATGTCAACGACAATTGACAAACATTTTAAAATTTGTCATAGTTATATTAGTCCATGTAAAACAAATGTGGGCAACAAAATTATGAGTTGGTAAAAAAAATATGTGAATATATTCATTGATAGGTTTAGATAAATTGTTGTCGGCCTTGATAAATATGATAAAGCTATATTGTTAACATTTTGTATAATATTTTTTGGGCATATATCAATATATGAACAAATGATTGACTTACATAAACATGAACATGTTTTTATTTTACAGTTGTGTTAAGGCCATATTCACAAATACAAACTATTATCGTCAAATTTTGGAGATTTTTAGTAGGGCTACAATTTTCGATTTCGCTTTGCACATAGTTTTTATGGCATATGATCTTCAAATAACCAAAGGCACAAGGCTTCAAACGTTTTCAGCGACGTGTTTGTTAATAGTTGAAGCACAAGAAATTTGTATGTTTATATCGGGCAAAGATCACTATATGGGACCACTAATCTATAAACTGAACGATTTTCAACTAAAATTCTGGCAAACTTGGCTATAGTACCTAAGTGTTCTTCTGGCAAATATTTTAAGCAATTAAGGGTAAAACTCTCATCAATCTCGTCTCACACTCTCCTGCTCTGTTGGCTAATAAATAGATTGAAGGATCAATAACTTCTTAGTACGAATGAACTGAACCTTTTTTCTATGCTAAGTTGGTGTATTCGTATGTATGATAGAGCTTCTATAATAAAGGAATAGTCAGAGTTAATCTTTTATAAGAAATTTTCTAAATTTGGTTTTAGTTGCTGGTTATTGTTTATTTTTACGAATGCTTTGTTTCAGTGAATAAAATTTTTCTTTTCAGTAGCTAAATTCTTATAACCAGCTGCCGATGAAAGCAGTATTGAGTCAAATTCCATGCGTTATTCTTAGTTTAAGAACTATTCTAACTGCTTTCAGTTTAGGATTTTTTTACTGAAACAAGTAAATTTTTATTTATTTCACACCAATAACAATAGATTACAAAAAAAGAAAAAAATAAAAATTCTGTCCGGGTATGAAAGGCAACGTTTCTTATGGTATTTTGATCCTGCTGAATTCGATAAAAATTAATTTTTTTTATGGATGTCGTTACGCGTTGGATTCGTTTTTCTTCATAGATTGATCTATATTACTACGTTAGAGTATTCATCTATACGACATGAACTTCTCTTTCCAGGCGTTTTTTTTCATGGTTTATACTTTTCTGGCGGAAAAGGTACTTTGTAAACTTTTTTGAATTATCAACAAAGAAAAATGCCATTATACAGCGACTATTCGTCATCTTAAATACGTTTCATTTAAGTACGCAACAACGATATAATCGGCACATTTTAACTCGAGATATAGATTTTGTTTAAGTGAGAGAGAAAAGACGCGTGAAAATAAAAATAACAGGATATCTCAAAATGTCGGCATAGAAATTTATTAAACATTTTTAGCAGATGAAATACATAAGAAAGTCGACTCTCATCGAGTGTACAGTTTTCAGTGTAAACTAGTGTAATTTAACTTAATGCTAAATAAATGGCTAGAATCTACAATTGATGAATATTTTTTCCTTTAGTTTGAAGGCGCTTTTTTTTTCTATAATTTAATCGGATTTTTTAAAATTCAATAGGCGTTTCGTCACTTGTGCAAAGAAACGCATGATACAAATTCATCAAAATCAGTTACTTATTGCGACCGGAAAGCATGCGAACAACAAACCATGGACAGCGGACGGACACTAAGTGGCTAGATCGACTCAGTGAGGTTGATTCTGAGGCCGGATCGTTATATATTTTTATGGGGTCTGAATAATATTTCTGGTAGGCAGCATTTTTTGGCAGACTCAAAGTTATACCATGACCACTATGTGGTTTGGGGTATAAGAACTTTGAGCGAGTAAATTTACTGAGGCTTACCCCAACAACAACATCGTTATATTGAAGGCAAATTCAAATTTGATGGATATGCCCACGTTTCATTGTGCGAACAAAATGTTTTTGGTCCGTCTACGTTGAAGGCCGCCAAACTCTTTGGTCATTACCCAATTGATAACTTCAGTCGAGAAGCGTCCCTGTGCCACCCTTAAGTTACAGTCTGATGAATCGACGTTGAATTTCATAGCGTTAAATTGAATAAATGCGTATTTTGGAAATACGTCGTTTAGGCTCGTGGTTGCATAGCTCTAGACCTACATTAACTAAAAATTACATTTATATGAACGTTGCACAGATTGGCAAACGTTTGACCTGTACCTGAAGAACGATTCCGTTGCAAAACATATTCCGTATATTAACAAGTTTTTCTTCGAGAATTAGTCAACGTACGCTTTGAAACAATACTTCTTGGGTTTCGTCTACATGTCTTAAATTGTCCGACGTTTTCAACGCTTTTATATGACTCACTTGATTGAGAACAACACAGCCCTTGCTGAAAGCGCTATAAATTAATTTCGATTATCTAAATTCAAAATTTTCACGGCACCATAATGGATTATTAGTGCTGGTGTGTGGCTATGAATTTGTGTTGAACTTCTGTTTGATTGGGTTGAGGAACAGTTGTTGGCTGTGCTTGATGTTATATTATGTTGGCTGTTTATTATCAATTAGTCATATCATTAAGCCTTCTCTGCATTGGGGGTACTTTTTGCAGCGATAAAATTTTTAATGCTTTGTTAGGATGATGGATGCAGTGAATATTCGTAATTTGCGAAGAATTTCGCTTCCGCTTAATGTCCAGTTCCACACGAATCGGGCCCGCTGTTTGTAACAGTTGAGTTTGCAAAAAATTGGGCACATTCAGATTCAACAGTGACATTTTCATCTGACCTACAAAGTGACAGATGTAGAGATTCTCATTTTGAATATAATACGTATTGAATGTAATCTTACGCTGTAGAATATCAATAGTCTTTCTTGACTAACTGTCAGTTGCATTTGAAGCCGATGATGATGAATCAGAGGAACGCGTTGGACAATGCAAGATGATACCACAATGAAGGCGCAGCTGCTTGGCTTGCGCTGCTTGGAGTCAAAATTTCATTTTCGCGGTATTGATATAAGACGTTGAGAACAAGTTCTGTACACAATCTAAATAAAATATACAGAATTTATAATTAAAGCCATTTAATGGATGAATTGACGTAGAATTATCTTTTATAGTGGTTGTAGTCGTGTTCATAGGATTGGTCTGGAACGCCTAGCGTTTTTTTATTTACCACGAACAAAATTATTCAAACAGATAAAGTTTTAAATTACCCATTCTAAGATGTGCACGATAAAAGACGTATTGCAGATTGTTAGTGTATTTTACGATAACGTTTGGAAAAAGCATCTTTTCATGTAATATGTATAACTAACCTAACTGAGCGGCACACACAATTATATGTGAACGGGGAAATGCTTCTCGTAATAAAATGGCTGAGTTTTTTCTAGATTGTTTTCATGGTACTCTGCTATCAAGTCGATTGGTTTCCATGCTTTCGGAAAATCCTGAACAAGGATAAATAAAATTTGAACAACAATTGAGGTATTAATGTTACCTACCTGAACATCACCAAAAGTAAACAACGCAGTGGAATCAATCATCATTTAGGTTTTGGTATGTCTGGTTGATAGGCGGCAATAGAACAATATCGTTGCTTGCTGTTTTGGAATCCAGACACGGAAAATATTCGAAAGGAACAGCTGACGTGCTGTGTGGCATAAACGATCGGCGTGCCACAGCATTACCCAGAGTTCGTGACACGTTTTTGCAATTGAAAAAATTATCATGGTTGCTTGAAATATTCTTTTTTTTTATTTTTTGTTACCATTAGAATGCATTCAGAGACAGTCCCTAGGATTCAGAGCATCTTTAAAAGTTTGGACTACTTTGGCGAGAGATTCTTTGCTAAATTAATAATTCTTTTCCTATTTATACTTTCAGTCTTTAATAAATATAGTGCTAATCTCAAATTCACGAAAATAACAGAAAAGTAATTAACACATAAGGTATACATGATGAACATTTAATTTGATTTTTAAATAGTTTTATTTTTTAAATTGGCCTGTAAAGGCTTTGAAATTGTTAAATAAAATGGAATACATTTTATTTTAAGCAATTCAAGCCTTTCACGGCGCAATTAGACGAAATTACTAGTGTACTAACTCTAACGGAATTACAATATTATAATAACATATTAAATTAATAAAATAATTTATATTAAATATAAATAAATTTCGTTAGTTATAATCAATCAGTCATATCGCGTCGATATTTTCGTTGGTCCAATGTCGTAACATACGTAGAATTTCTCTTTAGAGAACTTCAATATCAAACCGGTAACACGCAATAACTGACAGCCTCGTGCTCGCTCTGGCTTATACGACGACTTAACCCAAAAAATCTTTCGTCTTCAAGAGGAAAGAAATCGTTTTTTTTTGTGCTTTGACATGGAGGAGTTTCCCAAACTGTCCCTCAATATTCGTTGAAAATTAGTAAGATCTTTTCTTTGGTCGATAAACGAGTCAACAATTCCAATATCTATTTACATACATTTGAAACCAATTATTTGATATGTCAGAGTAATATTTTTTTTTGCTTCAAAAACTAGTAATATCTTAGCTTTTAAGAACCAGCGAGACTTTTCATATTTGTAAAGTGTTTTCTTATTCGCCACTAATTTGGATATTCCTGTAGAGGAGGTGATGGACGACGATTACTTTTTTGTATAATTACAAATGCTCGGTAACAGTGGCATATATCCTATGTGATATTATACTAGGACAGTAAAAGGTTCCAATCTATAAAAATTGATACATCGATGATTACTATAGATAGTATCGCATGTAACATCGATACATCCGAAGGTCTCTTTGGCCTTCGAAACTATAAGTCTTGCCGTTTAATTTGATAGATTTGCACACTACGGAAACACGCAAGCTCCTCGGGTAGCAACTCTAATAGATCCTCGTTTTCAAAAAAGATGGTTTTAAAATCAATTATTAAACCGCTGAGGCAGTTAAAGCTTTGAGCAAGAGATGTACACCAGTTTGCGAAAACATCACGGAAAACTCCATTGGTCCTTGAAGGGTTTCTTTAAAAATAAATGGATTTAATTTTTTCTATTTCTGATGATTTATACACTACTAACATATTACGGATCTCTGAAACTTATAAATAAAGCATTTTGTCATATAAGAGAATTTGTGATGGTGGATAGCTCAGGACCCGTTGATATTGGAATATGAGTTCGTATAGAGGGCATATGTAATCTGGAAGCTGGAATAAATACTTGTTACATTTTCTCTGAAGTCCAAAGGCATGAGCTACAACCATTTGTTTCGAACCGATTTAAATCGTTGGAGTCAGTCAAGCTCATATGATTTCTAGTTCCTTAACCATTTTTTTTAATTGATGAGGATTAGTCACTTTACCTCTTACCAATTTCCATTTTTTAAATTTATTTTTTAATTGTTCGATTAGTTATCGAACAATTGAACATCTTCAAAAATTGATCACTAAACTCGTCGCTGGTAAATTTAACGGCGACAAAAATCGATGATATTGGCGACAAAAAACGACGCCAGGAATACCGATTTTCGTCGATAACAGAATTTATCGACGAACGGAATACCAATTAGTGGCTACAAACAAACAGCGACAAAATACGACGGCAAGGGCAACTTTAGGAATAAGCACCCAGAAAAAAGTGACCCCTTCTTCAACCAAAAAGCAACTAAGACTTTAGGTAAAGCGCGTTAATTGTTGTTGAATAGATGTCCACAATAAAAAAAAAAAATAGGCAGTAAAAAAATCAATAAAATCATTGAGGAAGCACATATAGAAAAAGACAGAGAATTGAAATTTATAAAAGATAAGTGGAATAAAAGACGTCCGCTACGACATTATTCGTTCCACAAGGAGAGCCTCCTTAGCTCAGCACAACCGCTTCCTCATTTTCTACTATCCCACAGTGCCCCAGGTACCGTTCACACGGAGTGATTGATTATGCTGTGATTGACTGCGTATGACAGGATATCAGCTCTTCTGAATAACGTCTCATTCAAACAGCCGACTAGAAGCCTTTGGATTGCAGTGTGGAGACCCTGAAATATAACTGAAATCACTGATCTAGGCTTGTAAAACTCCCGTATTCCCAGTTCACTGCATAAATGCTGCGTGCCGTTCCTTCCTTCTAATCTTGATGTCCTCATACCATTGTTTCAAGGACCCCGAAGCGGTATCCTCTCTGCTCCCACTCCTCCCATAACTTGGTAAATATGGTGTCGGCTTGTGATTACTAAACATGTCCCGTGTCCGATCTCTCTATTAATTTGCGTACAAGAATTTCAGGTATGCTGCAGCAGCTTCTCTTCCAGTCGTGTCAAGCTCTTTAAGGCCGATAAACACAATGAAAAAAGTAGGCGATGCCTTTAGCTTTAGCTTTTTCTCTTGCCTCTGAAGCGGCTTTAATTTTATTCAACCACATAGAAAAACGCAATCTCGCATCAATGAAACATAAACAAATTTATATTTGCAGATTACAACCTGCAAGCAACAATGTTTTAACGTCACAAAACAAAACAGCCTACCAGAGCGTCAAAAATTAAAATAATTTTTTTTTAAGCTTTTTCTGGAGCTTTGGCCGCCAAGCTTACAGTATTCGTATGCAGGCTGCATATAAATGATTCTTTTCAAACTTATTTTTCAAAGCAAAGAATATAGCGAAGAATAAGCGGCAATGGTTCATTTGTTGTCGACGGCCTTTAGATCCCATAAGTTAAACTCTGGTGTTTTATCTTTGCGTGTAAACTCGAGGGTTTGATCCTCATAGCACCTGTCATATAAATTATGCAGTCCTATTTATTGTCTCGACATATTGATTTTGTGTCATCACAATTGTCCACCAAATATAACAACCATATTTGGCCAATCCCACGGCGCCGGGCTCTCTGCATTGGATTGACCCGATGGGTCCGACTCATCGGCCAGTGGCTGCCACATCATGTCTGTTGTTTCGTTCGTTTTTTGTGGTGCATCCGAGGAACTTCTCCCCGTTTGCTTTGACATCTCGCGACTAACGGTGCTTGCGAATGGGTGCACTTCGGAATTTGTTTCCGGCTTAACG
This sequence comes from Haematobia irritans, assembly GCA_003123925.1. Lineage (NCBI taxonomy): Eukaryota > Metazoa > Arthropoda > Insecta > Diptera > Muscidae > Haematobia > Haematobia irritans. Next base: position 23,808 of record PGFW01033643.1, on the reverse strand, counting down.
TCGCAATGCGGGGTATAGTCCCATACTGACTACGTAGCAGCCATCCTGTCCAGTGGTTAGCAGCGGGGGTCATGCAGATTATGCGACTCCCCGCGACATCTCCACGCAAACAATATTCTCAGCGCGCAGCATTCTGACTCCCAATATTGTTGTCCAGTTCCGGAAAGGGCATCATTTGTTGCAATTTAATTGCCAAAACGGGCTCGAGGGTAAGATTAGCGAAGATAGTAGATTTTATGATCGGAAGAGGATCCATGGTCGGCGGGAAATCCCGGAGACGAAGCTAAAATGAGACTGTAGATTGCTGCCATTGTGATGGTGGTGGCCTGGCTTTGCATATTACACCGTTGCCATGCAGGTATGGCAACTATCCGCTTGTTTCAGACACTAGTGAGCATGGATGTATGAGGGTAGCATCAAGTCTGGGGCTGTCGAGATCATAACATACTATACAGCTGACAGCCCAAACATTGAAGTGGCGTTGGTCCGGGCATAACGATTGGTTCTAAGGAGACAAGAATTGGACCTAATAAATGTGGACAATTCTTAAGCAAATTCAATACTAATTTGGCATGAATTATGATATAAAAGAAGGGAAGTCAACGAAAAAGATCCTAAAATACAAGCAAAATGCAAAGTCATTATTATTCGATATCTTTTTCAAATCATCTGTTGAAAGGGCATTTGTAACTTTGACACAATTAACAACAATCTAATTTGACCTTAGCAGCTAAGAGCATTTAAGAGAAGAGCCTGCTTGTTAAACTGATATAGCATATAGTATTATTACATCCAAAGAAAAATAATTTCCTCAGGACCGAATTTTAAACAAACAAAATCTCTTGTTAATAAAGTATTTTACTTAAAAGAGCAAATTTTTAATTTTTTTTACTTCAACAAAAAACATTTTTAGCGTATCAAACAAGTTAGTTTGTCCAAAATTCCGCTTCCTCCTTCTTTCAGTACTATACTTGTGATACATTTAATTTTAAAATGTATCATGCTCACATGATTTTTTTCACACAATTTGGGGAGCCCCTTTTGTACTTTTTACATATCTTAAATTTTTGGGGTTTTTGAAAAAAAACCTAGACCTAATTTAGGGGTTTTTTTTAAGATTTGGGGGAAAAATATCAAAAACTCACCTGGCAACACTGCTCCTCGGGTACTGGGTAAATGACCCAAGAGGCATACGCTTTGCAGATGCAGATAGATGACTCCACATTTTTGCACGGTGCATTGCAGCAGCTTCGCTCAGATTTATTCATTAGCTCGCCCTGCTCGATAATGACGTTTTCCTGGCAACACCGTCATTTCATTGGGTTCAGACCACCTCCCCATAATTATCACCATTAACCGACCCCTCCGTTTCATAACCTCTGAACGCCGGACGTTTATAAACCACAAGAAAGCCAACTGGGAGGCTTCAGAGAATATACAGATCGCCGCTTCAGTGAGCGCCCGTCCCCCTCTCATGTTCATGTTGCTCCAGAGGGCGTTCCGGGACATCATCAACGCAGCAGTCGCGTTCGCTTCATTCCATCTGGTCGAATTGCCCAAGTGAGCCAACTTTCCCAGCGAAGCGGCGGGACTCGCAGACCGAGCGTGATGAACGCCGTCCGTGCTGATCCTAGAATCAGGGAACGGAACTAGAGATTAGTAAATAAGTCGACGACCAACATAAGCAACAATGGTGTAGAGCACCTGAAAAATGTAACCTAGGCACAGGAACTAGGTAAATTGTGGTCAACAGTGAGAGCCCTCTCGAACCCCGCTACGAGGGATGATGGGATTTCAGTCACCTTTGGCGACGTGACTGTGACTGATCCGAAGAGATGCGCTAAATTATTCAACCGACAGTTCTTGTCGAGCATCCCGAAGTGACATAGAGCGAAAAGGAGAGCAATCGTCGCATACGTGGTCTCGAGCGGATGACACACCACAGCCGAAGTTACATATCACAGCGTGAAACACTAAGGCGCTGGGCAATTTCAATGCTAATGCTGAAGCATCTTGGGAATACTGGGAGTTGAGTACTTGACCAGACCTCAATTTTCTTGGAATCACTTAATTATACCCGAAGTCTGGAAGATGGTAGATGTGATTCACACTACTGAAGCAGGCAAAGATTCGAGCAATGTGAATCGTAAGACAACGATATCCTCCTCTGTCGCCCAGTAGCCAAGACACTTGAGGCATACTCCCTCCCAGGCCTTGTGGAGAATTTTCCAGCTGCCCCACCAATCAACTTTCCACCCACCTTCTGGTAGCGTGGTGCTGATTATAATGTACGGACGCCAGTCGTACGTGGAATCAGTGACAAGAGGTTCAGTGAAATCCCCGTAGATGTTAAACAGGGACTCTTCCCAGGGTGGGGTGATATCTTCGAAGCACTATGATGTTAATCTCTATCCTTTTCGATTCCATCTCGCCTGACAGCCGCGTCGAGATTGTATCATATGCGAACGACGTCATAATAATATGGCATTCGGCCATTATCGGATGACATATGCCGATCGTCGCTTAAAACATAACACAGTTGCTGATCTTACCAGTTTTTCACTGCAGGAATCTCGAGATGATCTGCCATCAAATCCTCTGCCACTGTTCCACATGGGACGTGTTCGGAATACGTAGGTAGTTGAATGT
>PGFW01033629.1:614-15734 GCA_003123925.1 Haematobia irritans | reverse complement strand
AATCCACTAATCTGCGTACCAGTGGAGAGGCTGCGGACTACATTTCCAAAATTAATTTTCAACGCTTTATGATTTTCGTCGATCACGTTTTTGATTATTGTAGTCCTCACCCAACAGCAACTAATCAAGTGCAGTGATATAGACCATCCAAACCATATCACTTTAAGAAAGGCACCTTTGAAGGGTCCAAGGTCATTTTCCGAAAGCAATTTCTACCGGTTTTGATAATTCTCTACCTCATCCATCATCAAATAATAAAATTCAGTGGGGTAAACCACGCAAACTATTTCACTTAAAGTAAGGCAAACAACCACCTAATCTGCAATATCAGTGTAGAAAGATGAAGGACGGTATTGGAGGCAATAGCGCTTCCGAAGGCATTTTCATCCTATCAGTACAGCATTGTTTTCTGACACGACCATCCATCAGCGAAGATGAGAGATGGCTGCCAGATCGATATTATTCCAGCTATGATAAGATATCTCCAGGTACGTAGACATTGTAGAGCCACCCCTATGCATGTCATCTCAAGGAATGCACCTTGTGAAAGGTGCAAGTCCAACTGGTTCGACATCAGAAGTGTTAAAAATAGGTACGGCATTGCAGGCAGCGGATACAGCAGCGTTCTTCAAAACAATTTCATCCTATCAGTACAGCATGGTATTGGTGACAAGGCCATTATCCATCGACGAATATGAGAGATAGCTGCCCACTGTTAGGAACCCACCGTGGTGCAATGGTTAGCATGCCCGCCTTGCATACACAAGGTCGTGGGTACGATTCCTGCTTCGACCGAACACCAAGAAATTTTCAGCTGTGGATTATCCCACCTCAGTAATGCTGGTGACATTTCTGAGTCTTGCAAAACTTCACTAAGTGCTTTCACTGCAATGTGGAACGCCTTGCGGACTCGGTTATAAAAAGGAGGTCCCTCGGCTTTGAGCATAGCATTGAATCGGGCAGCATTCTGTGATAAGAGAGAAGTTCACCAATGTGGTATCACAATGGACTGAATAGTCTAAGTGAGCCTGAGACATCGGGCTGCCACCTAACCTACTTAGGTTATTCACCACGGTGGCACCCAACCTACCTAACTGCCTAGATAGACCAGATTGGTCCTATTCCAATTGCGATCCGTTATCTACAGACAGGTACTATTTACCGGAGCAAAACGTTTCTCAGTCCGACAGACCTGACTCCTACTTCACTCTGGAGGCATCTAGTAGAAGTAGCTCACTTCCTCGAACCAGTGTTGTCAGACTAGGGGATTTTTCCCCAAGCTTTTTCGTGTTTGATGATATTTTTACTTTGAGGGTTAGAAAACTTGTCTGAAAAGATGATGGAGTGGCAATTTTCTGGGGTTTTTTACAGCTTCAATCAAATTGAAATAAAATTTGTTCTAGAAAATGTGTCTTTCCACTCCTCCGAAATATAGTCCACAAAATGTTACTAAATGAGATGCATTGGGAGACTGTAGGCAGATATGTGGGACAAGTTTCTCGCATCAAAAAGGTGGACATGAATTTGCAATGCGAGAAAGGAAAGCGGGATTCTGGACGCAGACTAAGTAAGACATGGACATGAGCCACGACGGGGTCCACATCCAAAAAAATATCCCGGGGTGAAGCAGGTTTTTTTATCGGTAAGGGCCAATCCAGTGCGAATCTGTACATATACGAGAAGTACAAAATGTTGATAATGGCGAGCATACCATTTTCAAATGTAGCCGAAGAGCGAAATGACGCAGAAAACTCGAAAAGAAGATTGGTCTTGTCTCTTCACCCCACCGATATATAGTTCACAAGACGTTTCTAAATTAGAGGCACTGGGAGGCTTTAGGCAGATATCTGCAACATACTTCTTCGAAACTAGGATTAATTGACGATGTGGAGAATGAAAATGTGAGTATGGACGCAGTCTACGTAAGACATGGGTATGAGGCACGACGGGGTTGAAGTAAGTCGAAAGCGGTCCCGATGCAAAAAGTTTACCCCGGGGGTGAAGCGGTATGCTTTTTTAGCCGGCAGGAAGAAATGCAGTTCTTATATGTGCACATACCGCGAAAAACAAATCATTGATTATTCTGAGCCTACCTTCCCAAAATGTAAACGAAAAACGGAACGACGCAGAAAACTCGAAAATGGGGTCTGTTTTGTCTCCCCCCGAAATATAGTAATCCAGACGCTACAAAACGAGAGGTACTGAGAGGCTGCAGACAGACATGTGGGAGCCGCTTTTGGAAGGTCCACATGCAATGTGAGAAATGGAGCGAGACACAAAAGCATGAGCCATGATTGGCTTCACCTCGATGTAACGATAAAGCGGTTCCGAGACGGAAAAATGTGTATACACCGGGGTCACACAGTTTAAGTTTTTATTGGGTATCGTTAACTGTAACTAAAAAACCGACAGTCAGTGGGCTATGAAATCTTTTGACCTTCCAGGATTGGCTTTACCTCGATGTAATGATAAAGCGGTTCCGAGACGGAAAATATACACAGGGGTCACACATTTTAAGTTTTCATAGGGTATCGTTAACTGTTAACCGACAGTCAATGGGGTATGAAATCTTTTGACCCTCCTCACTGAGGAAACGTAGAGTTCATTCATCGATCTGTGAGATTATAACACAAGAAACTTTGGATAGATGCAACGAGAGAGTCCAGGGCCTTCATGTAAAAGAACGAAACATGGCAGCCCTACCAACCGATCTATCATTTCTATTAGCAATGAAGCAAATTGATGTTATCGCTATAAATATTTTATAAAATATTTTCAAGTAAATATTTGGCATAGTTTCAAATATTTCATCGTATGCGAAAACCAGTTCACCTATTCGTTGAAAAAATGTAGGACAACATATTCGACATCCAAACATAAGGTTCTTTTTAGTGTTCATCATTACATTTTGTATACAATGTTGCAGAAGCGAATACCTATCTTCGTTTTCTCCTCTCTCTCACATTCTCCCTGACACTCCCTTTCTCTGAATAGCACCCAACACATATTCACACTTTGGCAACGTTTTTTGTGCCTAATTGAATTGTGTCTTTTACTTGCTAGCGACGCTGAAGTTTTCCATAGCGTTTCACTGTTTTCCCAGAGTTTCCTTAATTTTATGCTTATTTACCATCACCCAAGTTGCTGCTATTAAAATCTCATTTAATGTATGGTGGCTGCCGCATGATGGAGATGCCAGCATGAATCTGTGCAACAGGTGGTTTGTTTATCATCAAGGCACAGTGGATAAGATTCATTCACGATTAGATTGAATACAAAATAATCTCTCAAAATTAAAAAAAAAAAATTACACAAAAAGGTGGCAAATAAAAAATCTCAATTTGCAGTGATTGATCAAATTTTTGCAGTTAACTTATTACAAAAAAATGTTTCTTCCAAAGAAATTATTTTTTTATTTCTACAGAAAATTATCGATAAATTTCTTAAAATTTTATTTCTATAGAAAATGTACTCAAAATTTTATTTTTATAGAAAATTTCCTCAAAATTGTATTTCTATAGGAAATTTCAAAAAATATTTTTCTAAAAATTTTATTTCTATAAAAAATTCTTTCGTTTTGTTTGTTATTGTTGGTTTATTCTTCAAGCCCTATTGTTGTTTTTGATTTCAGCTTAAAACCATGAATTGGCTACACTACAAGTGTATCTTAACCAACGAGGAAATGTAATTCAGAAAAATTCTCTGAAAAATTATTCTATAGAAAATTTTGTTTCTATTGAAAATTTTCTGAAAATTTTATTTTTTTTGAAAATTTTCTGAAAACTGTATTTTCATAAAACATTTTCTGCAAATGTAATTTTTATAGATGTCGAAATTTTAATTTTTAGTTGTCGAAATTGTATTTCCACGCAAAATTTCTTCAAAATTTCAATTCTATAGAAAATTTTGTCAAAATTTTATTTTTCTAAAAAATTTTGTCAAAATTTTATTTCAAAAGAAATTTTTGTCAAAATTTTATTTCAAAAGATGTTTTTGTCAAAATTCTATTTCTATTTTATTCTTATAGAACTTCTGTAAAATTAATTTCTATAGAAAATGTTGTCACAATTATTTCTATGTTGCCAAAATTAACTTTTGTAGAATATTTGTTTAAAATTGTATTTCTATAGAAAAATGTTCTCAAAATTTATTTAAAAAGTAAATTTTTCAACATTTTATTTCTAAAGAAAATTTGCTAAAAAGTTTATTTCTATAAAATATTTTTGGAATATAAATTTTCTGGAAATTTGATATATAGTTAAAATTTTCTCAAAAATTTATTCTATAGAAATTTTTTCAAAATTTTATTTCTATAGAAAATTTCTCAAAGTTTATATCGTATAGAAATTTTCTCAAAATTTTATTTCTATAGAAAATTTTCTAATTATTTTATTTTATAGAAAATTTTGTTAAGAATTTATTTCTATAGAAAAGTTTGTCAAAAATTATATTTCCCTAGAAAAATTTGAAAAACCTTTTTCATATAGATAAATTTACAAAATATTATGTTTTGTGAAAATGTTATTTCTTATGAGAAAAATTTATCAACATTTAATTTTATAGAAAATTGTATCATATATTTTTTTATAGAAAATTAAAAAAAGAAAATTTTTTTCTGTAGAAAACTTTGTAAAAATTTTATGTCTATTAAAAATTTTATTTCTATAGAAATTTCTCAATTCTATTTCTAAAAAAATTTCCTGAATTTTATTTCTATAGAATATTGTTTAATTTTGTGTCCATAATAATTTTCTCAAAATTTTTTTCCATACAAAATTTTCTCAATACAAAAATCAAAATTCTGGAAATTTTCTTTTAAGAAAATTTTCTTGAAATTTATTTTTTAGAAAATTTTCTAAAAATGTTATATTCTTAAAAATTTTGTAAATTTTTGTCTATAGATTAATTGCTAAAATTTTATAATAATTTTGTTTATAAATAAATTGTTAAAATTTTGAAATATTATCGTGAAAATTTTATCTTTCTATAGAATTTGTGTAATTTTTTCTTATTGTGTATTTTGTTAACCTAGGATAGGCTACTTTTCTGCCAGACCAATTTGACTTTGAGGCCTTAGTGATCGAAAGCTTTACGCTATCCTAGGTTAAAAACGTATTTGTATAGAAAATTTTGCAAAAAATTTATTTCTGCAGAATATTAATTTTTATAGAAAATATTGTCAAAAATTTATTTCTATAGGAAATTTTGTCAAAAAGTAGAGGATGCTGATGAGGAATGTGGTAATTCCGAAACGTGCGTCCATCCAACCATATTGCAACCTATAGGGCGTTTCACAAATAAATTTGACAAACATTCTTTTCCTCTGTTGGTTAAGTTACAATTGTAGTTTGGTCAATGCATTGTTTTAAGCTGAAATCAAAAACAACAATAATTAAATTTATTTCTATAGAACATTTTCTGAAAATTTTATTTCTAGAAAATTTTCTGAAAATTTTATTTGTATAGAAAATTCTGTCAAAATTTAATTTTCTGGAAAATTTTATTTCTAGCGAAAATTTCTGAAAATTTTATTTCTAGCGAAAAATGTTCTGAAAAATCTTATTTCAGAGCGAAAATTCTCGAGAAAATTTATTTTATAGAAAATTTTTTTAAAATTTATTTCTGGATTTTTTTTTATATTTTATTTCTATTGAACATTGTTATCAAAATTTATTTCTATAGAAAATTTTCTGAAAAAATTTTTTTTTCTAAGCTATATTTAATTTCTATTAGACAATGTGTCATACTTTTATTTCCATGAACAATTATGTAAAATTTATTTCCATGGAAAATTTTGTCAAATATTCATGTCTATAGACCAATTATCTCTGAAAATTTTATTCCTATAGAAAATTTTTTCTTGAAATGTCTACTTTCTATAGAAATTTCGTCAAAATGTATTCTATAGGACATTTTCTCTTGCTATGGAAAATGTTGCTTAACTTTTATTTCTATAGAATTATTTTTTTAATTTTTATTTCTACAGAAATTTTTTTTTTTAATTTATTTCTATAGATTTTTTTTAAATTTTATGTTCTATAGAAAATTTGTCAACATTTTATTTTGTATAACGATTTCCTCAAAATTTTAATGTCTATAGAACTTTTCTCCACAATTTTCGTATTTCTATAGAAAATATTTGTAATTCTGTGTAGTTCGTATAGAAAAACAAATTCTCAGAAATTGTATTTTCATAGAGAAATGTGATATAAGTTTATGTCAATATATTAAGAGGGCAGCAACACAGCCATTATGGCTAAAACTTTGCAAATTGTTCAAACGAAGGGTGGCAGATCGGTTAACACTGGCACCCTGATCACATCTGGAATCAAACCTAAGCATGGCAAAACCGGAGGACACTTAGAATGATAAAATGTGATGTCATTACATTGACAAAAATATCATCGCGTGAGAAAAGCTGGCAACAAGTTTGTTAATTAAAGTGACATAATGTAACTCTAGTATGAGCAGCGATGTGGTATTGACACGCTCAATCTCCAAAGTTGACTTTAAACTTTTTAAATATTTCCTCTACCCATTACACATTGTATGTTCCTTGGATGCTTAAAGTCCAGGAGTGATTTCGCGCATATCACTAAGTTCTTAGGAGTATGAGAAAAACCTTTATTGGCATGTCAAGGAAAAAGTGCTTGCAATCTGTGTTTTGACCGAGTAACTCATTCTATTTTTTAGCGTTGCCTTTGAAATTTCTAAAATGTGAGCGCACAAAAGTATCACTGTGAAATAAAAGCTGACACTATTTGTAAAATTAGAAACAAAAAACCACGAAATTAAATATTTAAACTTTTCCATGGATTATAATGTCGCGTTTTTCCTCAATTTCTTCGAAAATAATTCCTTGAATGTAAAAACATTCATTCCGAAAAAATTCTATGAAATATTGCACTACGAAAGGATGATTATAAAAGTGGCCCAAATGGCCACAAAATGTGTAAAAAGTATGGCCATTTAGGGGCAAAATATTTGGGCTTACAAAAAGTGTCAATTTACTATAAAGAGGCATAAAGGTAACTCTACGCTGAGAGAACCTTAAAAAAATGCAATAATTTCCATATCCTCCATTGTGCATGATTACATAGCCATGAACATGGAATGGTTAATGTCTAGGATGATCTAGGAATGATTGCCCCTATTTCGCTGAGTTGTACAGGATAACTAGCAACCCCAACATCGAAAATAGCACAAAAGAAAAATAAAAAAATTAACATCGTTGTCTTGATCAGGAGCCAGGTAATTGAGCGGGTGACACATTGTTATTGGCTGGCAACGTCAAATAGAAAATCTTGCATGCTAATGTCCTGATGCCGTGTTCAATCAAGCAATTCTTGCCCTTTTCAGTGTTGCTGATCTGTTGTTAATGTTCGAGCGAACCGCGAAGTGGTGTCACTTGTCTCGCTAATTATTTTTCACAAATTGGTTTGCAAAGCACGCACGCACCACTGCAAAATGGGAAGACCAGCCAGTCAACAACGCAAACCAGCCGAAGATTGCCATGTGGAATGCGGACATATTTATAAAATTTTGGCACGGCGCATCTCTTGAATAGTTTCCTATGTCGTTGCATTGAGCTTATGGCAAATTGCGTTGTTTTGATTGCATGGAGAGTTATCCCAATCTATGGCATTGGAAATTGATTTCATTTGAAGTGGGAGGTGAACAAATATAGGTAAGCCTTAAAGATTTAATCTGTCATGTCCATAGGCTGCAATGGTTTGGAAAATGCGCAAAAGACTTAGTGCTATCATCACAAGTCATTAGCATTTATCTAAGAGGCATATCTGGTGAGTGCGAAAATTTGTGCTGTCAAATAGTTTTTATGGACTGCCTTAATTTATTTCGCCGAAAAACCGCTCCAAGGTTTTCATAGGGAAGGGAATATTCTGTCACAGGAATAGGAACCTATAGTTGCAAGAGAAATTACTATAGATTTCTAGGTCCATATGGGATATGTTGGCGTTTGATAAAGTTTTACTAAATCAACTGACATATTTAAACGAGAAACGTCTGTCCATTGTAGAGGATATCACGAGAATACCACCACATTAAGACTTTATTAAAATATTAAACACATATAGAACGATTTTCGAACAATTTTACTTCTATTGAATGTTTGCGAAAATTTATTTCTACAGAATATATTGTCTTCAAAATTGTACACTTCTATCAAAACCTTTCTCAACTCTTTATTTCTATAAAAATTTTTATTAAAAATCATTAACACATATAGAAAATTTTTCTGAAAATTTTCACTTCTATTTGAAAACTTTTCCGAAATTTTACTTTCGACAGAAAATTTGTCAAATTTCTTACTTACTATACAAATATTTCTCTAACTTTTATCTTTTATAAAAAATTTTCCAAAAAATTTATTTTATAGGAAATTTCTCAACTTTATTATTTCTATAGAATTTTGTTTCAAATCTGATATTTCTTTAAAAACAAAAAATTCACCAATTTTATTATAGAATTAATCTTGAAAATTTATTTTCGCGTATTAAATTATAAATATTAAGTTTTCCTCAAATTTGTATTTTAAAATTTTTTTAAATTTATATTATCCTATGGAAATTATTCTGAAAATTGTTACTTTTACCAAAAAAACTTTCTATACAACAATGTGCTCAAATTTATTTCTGTACAAAATTTTTACCTTAAAAATTACTTTTCCTAATAAAAAAATTGTCCTAACAAAATTGTTATTTCTATAGAATAATTTTCTTGAAAATATATTTTTTTAGAAAATGTTTACAACTGTATTTCTTAAAAAAACTCACACATCTTTATGTCCATAGAAAAATTTCCCAAATTTTTTTTTATAGACCAACTTTCCTCACAGATTTTTTATTGTCAATTAATTCAACATTATTTAAAATTTATATTTCCTATGGAAATTTATTCTCAAAATTTTTAATATTTTAGAAGAAACTAAAATAATTAACACATATAGAAAATTTTCTGAAAAAAATTCGGCTTTCTATTGAAAATTTTCCGACAATTTGGTTTATTTCGCACAGAAAATTTTGTCAAAATTTTTACTTCATACCAAAATATTTCTCAAAATTTTTACTTTTTATAATAAAATTTAACTAAATTTATTTCTATTAAACAAATGTTCTAGACTTTTACTTTCTATAGAAATTTTTTCAAATTGTTATTTCTTAAAAAAAAAAAATCTCACAATTTTATTTCTATAGAAAATTTATGTGAAAATTTTATTTCGGTTATTAAATTTATAAATTATTAATTTTTCTCTAATTATTTTTAAATGAGCTTATATCTATAGAAAATATTCTGAAATTTATTCTTACAAAAAATTCTTTCAAATTTTATTTTCTACAGAAAATTTTACTTCTATAAAAAATTGGGCCATACTTTTATTTCTTGTACAAAAAATTGTCCTAAAATTTCTTACTCTATAGAGACAAAAATATTCAAATTCGTATTTCTTAAAAAAAGAAAAAATATCAAAATTTTATTTCCATAGAATACTTTCTTGAAATTTTATTTTTTATAGAACTTTCTCACAAATTTTTTTATATATAAAATTTTCTCATAATGTTATGACTCTATAGGAAAATTATTTTCCACAAATTTTCATTTCTATGGAATTTTTTCTCAAAATTTTATTTCTTATAGAAATATATTTCTCTCAAATTATATTTACTACTAGAATAAATTTTTGCTCGAAAATTTTCTTTTATATAAAAAACTTTTGTTTGACTTTTATTTACCTTGTATTTAAATTTTATGCTTAATATTAATATTCTACAGAAAGTTCTCAAAATTTTAATACATTATAGAAAATTTTCTCAAACTTTTACGCCATAAAAAAATTTCTCAAAATTTTATTTCCTAGTTAGAAATTTTCTGCAAATTTAATTTCTAATAGAAAATTATGCTGAACATTTATTTCTCCCCATATTAAATGTTTTGTTCAATATATAATTTCTATAGAAAATGTTCTCAATATTTTTTTTCTATAGAAAATTTTCTCAAAATTTACTTTTTATTAGAAAATTTTTCTCAAATTGTACTTTCTACTTAGAACAATGTTTTGTGAACAATGCTTCTTTCTATAAGAAATTTGGCAAGCATTTCACTTTCATTGATACTTAAATTTTTGTTTACAAATATTCTATTTCTATAGAAGTGTTTTCAACAATTCTTAATTCTTAGACAAATTTGTCTAAAAAAATAATATTTCGTATAGAAAATTTTCTGAAAGATTTATTTCTATAGAAATTATCCTGAAAAATTTTTATTTCTATAGAAATTTTCTGAAATGTTTATTTCGTATAGAAATTTTCCTGAAAATTTTATTCTCCTATAGCAAAACTTTTCTTGAAAATTTTATTTCTATAGAAAATTTTTTCTGACAAATCTTTTCTTCTATAGAAATTTTTCTGAAACATGTTTATTTCTATAAGAAATTTTCTGAAAATCTTTATTTCTATTAGAAAACTTTCTCACAATCTTTATTGTATATAAAATTTTCTTCCATAGAAAATCAACCTCAGAATTTTTGTTTATTTCTTACTAGGACGTTATACTCACAAGTCTCTATTCTTATAAAGAAATTATTTAAAATTTTATTTTTATAGTGAAAAATTTCCAAAATTGCTATTTAACTACAGAACAATTTTGTGAAAATTTTCTTTCTATTAGATTAATTTTCTGCTAAAATGTTTATTTCTATAGAAAATTTGTCTCAAAAATTTTATTTCTATAGAAGAAACTTTCTCACAATTTTATTTTATAGAAAAAGTTTCCTCAATATTTTACTTTGTTATAAGAAAATTTTCTCATTTTATTTTCTGATAGAAAATAGGAGCCACTGAGGTGCACAATGGTTAAGCATCCAAGCCTTGCTACACAAGGCTCGTGGTTCGATTACGTGCTGCACCTAACCTAGACCTTTACCTTCTATTAGAAAATAACCTCTAAGTTTCTATTCTATAAAAAATAAACCTCAAAAGTTTTCGATTCTATAAAAATGTTCTCCAAAATTTTTTTTTATAGAAAATTTTTAACCGAAAATTGTAAATCACGAACAATTTTGTGAAAATTTTCTTTCTAGTAGGGTAATTTGCTGAAAATGTTATTTCTATAGAAAATTTTTGTCTGAAAAGTTTATTTGCTGATTAAATTTCAGTCAAATATATTATTTCCTATAGAAAATTTCTCTAACAATTTAATATCTATAGAAAAATTTTTATTTCCATTAAGACAAAGGCTTGGACGAAAATGTTATTCTTCTGTCATATAAAAGGAGTGATTGTTAAGAGCGCTTGATAACTTTTTTTTAAAAAAAAACGCATAAAATTTGCACCAAAATCTCATCGGTTTCTTTAATTTGAACGGTATAGATGGTCCGAATGACATTTACTTTTTGAAGATATTTCATATTAATGTTGACGCGGCTGCGTCTTAGGTGTCCATCTCGGAAAGTCCAATTTGGCAACTTTTTCGAGGCATTTCGGCCGGAGATGTCCCCGAATTTCTTCGGAAATGTTGTCTTTTCCAAAAAGCCTGAATTAGTCTGCTGGCTTATTTCTGTGATTATAGACTTGACGGTAGCCCACCAAAAAAATGTCTAAAGCGTCAAATCGCATGATCTTTCGTGGCCAACTTACCGGTTCATTTCATTGAGAATGAATTTTGTTCTTCCGAATGTTTATCCTCAAGATGCCAATAGCAATCCCGAAGCTGTTGGCAATGTAGCCCATCTTGTTGAAACACATGTCCACACCAAGTTCGTTTTCTATTTTTGCAACTCAAAACAAGTTAGTTAGCATCGAACGATATGCTGAATCGCCTATTTCACCGTAATCGCTTGCCGTCCAAAACAGATCTGTGAAAAAATACTGTGCCAATGATTCCCACCAGCGTACAAAACCACACCAAAACAGTGCAATTTTTCGGGATGCATGGGCAGTGTCTTGACGGCTTCTTGGTATGCTCTTCACTTTCCAAATGCGGCAATTTTGCTTCACTCTTACGTAGCATTCACCAGACAATGAGCCTCATCGCTAACCAAAATTTGCGATAAAAAAGCGGATTTCTCTGCAACTTTTTAGCGGTCCCATCACTGAAAATTCGACGTTGTGCAGATCGTAAGTTATTTGCATGATGAAATGTCAAAGACATACTGGCATCTTTCTCTTTGACACCATGTCTTGAAATCCTCACGTGATCTGTCAAATACTTAATGCAATGAAAATCCTAATCCTCCAAGAATCCACCCTTTAATTTTAAACAATTTTACGCTTAATCCACATAATTGCAAAAGTTTTTCAAATTTTATTCTATAGACAATTTTCTAAAAAAAATTATTTCATATAGAAATTTCTGAAATTTTAATTTCTTATAGAAAATTTTCGTGCAATAATTTTATTTTTCTATAGAAAACTTTCTCACAATTTATTTTTATAGAAGAATTTTGTTCTAGATTTTATTTCTATAACGAAAATAACCTAAAATCTTTTATTTCTATTAGAAAATAACCTCACAAGTCTTATTTTAAAAACTTTTATTTTTATAGAAAATTTTTCCAAAATTGCTATTTCTACAGCTAACAATTTTTGAATAATTTTCTTTCTATGAGATAATTCTTCTGTAAAAGTTGTTATTTCTTATAGAAAATTGTCTTAAAATTTTTATTTCTATTAAATTTGTCAATATATAATTTCCTATAGAAAATTTTCTAATATTTTATCAGTCTACGGCAGTTTAGAAAATTATTATTTCTACAGAAAATATTGCAAAAATTTTAACATTTTCTATATATATTCTTAAAATTTCCTCACTCCAATCAAGCAAATTTTTAAAAGTTTTAATTTCTATAGACAATTTTCTAAACACATTATTTCTATAGGACAATTTTCTATAAAAAAAATATTTCTATACAAATTTCTCAAAACTATTATTATCTAGATAAATCTTTCTCAAATTTTATTTCTATTAGAAAACCTTTTATCACCAATTTTTATTTTATCGGAAATTTTCTGCATTTTATTTACTATAGAAAATAACCTCATTTTTTATTTCTATTAGAGAATAACCTCAAGTCTTATTTCTATTAATTATTTTTTTAAAATTTTATTTTTATAGAAACATTTTCCAAAAATGTATTTCTAGCAGGAAAATTTTTTGTGAATTTTTTCTATTTTTTAGGTAATTTTCTGTAAAATTTTCATTTCCATAGAATATTTATGTTGACAATTTTCATTTCTTATTAAATTTCGTCCATATATAATTCTTATACGAAAATTTTCTATTCAATTATATATCTATAGAAATATTTCTGTCAAAATTTAATTTTATATAATTCATTTTAAAATTTTCCTTACTCCAATAAGGAAACTTTTTTAAAAATTAAGAATCTATAGAGCAATTTTCGTAAAAAATTAATTTTCTATAGAAAATTTTCTGAAATTTTATTTTAAGAAAATTTTTTTGCAAAATTTTAATTTCGATGGAAAAACTTTCTCACAATTTTATTTCTTGCAAAATATTTTCTCATTTTCATTTCTAATAGAAAGTATAGCCTCCAAAAGTTTTATTATCTATAGAAAATTTTCTTAAAATTTTATCTTTTTATACAGAAATTATACATATAATTGTATTTCTACAGAACAATTTGTGTAAAAATTTTCTTTCCATTAGGGTAATTTTTCTGTAAATTTAGTGTCCATAGAAATTTTGTGTAAAATTTTATTTACCGTATTAAATTTTGTTCAATGATAGTAATCTCTATAGAAAAGATTTTCTCAATAATTTCATGACTCCTATAGAAAATTTTTATTTCTATATAAAATTTCGTCAAAATTTTAATTCTATATATATTTTAAAGTTTTCCTTACTCCAATAAGCAAATTTTTCAAAATTTTAATTCTATAGACAATTTTCTAAAAAAAAAATTATTTCTATAGAAAATTTTCTGAAAATTTTATTTCTATAGAAAATGTTCTCAAATTTTTATTTCTATAGAAAACTTTCTCACAATTTTATTTCTATAGAAAATTTTTTCAAAATTTTATTTCTATAGAAAATTTCTCACAATTTTATTTATAGAATTTTTCTGCATTTTATTCTTAGAAATAACCTAAAATTTTATTTCTATAGAAAAAACCTCATCAATTTTAACATTCTATTAGAAAATTTTCTCAAAAAAAAATTTTTTTTGAAATTTTCCAAAAATTGTATTTCTACAGAACAATTTTGTGAAAATTTTCTTTCTATAGGTAATTTTCTGTAAATTTTATTTCCATAGAAAATTTTGTGAACATTTTATTTCTGTATTAAATTTCGTCAATATATAATTTCTATAGAAAATTTTCTAATAATTTTATATCTATAGAAAATTTTATTTCTATAAAAAATTTTGTCAAAATTTTAATTGTATATATATTTTAAAATTTTCCTTACTCCAATAAGCAAATTATTAGATACTATAGACAAAGATCCTGTCAAGCCAAAAAATTGCATTCAAATATATAAGGCAACTTTAATTACCAGTTTATTTTGCTTTATAATGAAAATTGACAAAATTGTCTTTGAAAATTTCTATCCTCAAAACTGTCACATTTGAAAACCTGTCAAATGAAAATTGAACGAATGTACGGCATGCAACATGTGGCATTTTAAAGTATTCAGTGGCAGCATACGCATGGTGTTCACAGGGAAATTTATTTACATGTAAATACCATCTTGAAAGCAATTGCTTTTGCTGCCAAAAAAAATTCTCTGTTGGAAACGTTTAATAGCCAATATATGAAAATCTATAATTTTTTTAAAATTTACGCGAGAGGACATAGGCAATATGGTCTCAGTCTCAAAAAATGAAAATTATAAATAAATCCGAAATATTAGAAACGCAACAAATATTGAAACTCAAAGCACCATTCGACGATATTGTAGATGGATAAATTTATAAATAAACACCCATGTTCTCAGAGAAGAAAAACAAAACACCACAAGGCATGGTAGCAGCTTTCCAAAGCCATACAATTTTCTAATAGCTTCAGGTAATGCAGCATGCATTTACGCACTAAATTCAAAGCGACAAAAAATTATATATAAAAAGAAATTATTATTTTT
>PGFW01033619.1:296-14840 GCA_003123925.1 Haematobia irritans | reverse complement strand
GATGCGAATATTGGCACTACAGCTACATCGAGAGACCCCGCCTGCGAGGGGAACCATTTATAAAGTTGTTAGCTGAGTGACATTTATCCAGAAAATAATGCACATCAGACAGGAGGAATCCGACCCTAATCATACATCTCTTTCCGACTCCAAGGAGAAGTTACTACACGACCAAGAAAAACTCGCGAGTCTTTTTGGGGATGGAACGTCAAAAAGCTCGAAAGGAATGTATTAGACTTTAAACTAGACAGGAATTCGGAAGATTTTCAGCCGTACAATGCCAACAATAAACATATGTTGCAACAAGAAGGTATAGTGGTTTAATACCGATATCGACGTAAGGTAGGGTTGACGCAGAGACAGAAGCCAATGTGTACAAGGAGGAAAAGAAACGCTTACATTGCAGTATAATAGTCCTTGGGGACTAGGATACAAAATTGTTATGAAAACTCGGCATGAGATTTCTAGTAACAGGTTGGCTTATAAGTCCCCGGTCTGACACATAGATGGCGTCGCTAGTATTAAATTCATATTATTTTTACACAAAAAAAAATAAAATATGAATTTGTACATAAATTTGTACATTTTTATAAATTTATGGAATTTTTCATAAAAAATGTGTACACTTACAAATATATTGTTTCATAATATACTTGTTATTGAAATTATGAATTTTTTAATAATATGTACAGGACGGTTCATAAAAATTAATGAAAATTTATAACTTATATATCAAAAATACTGGTCTTTCTTCTTTAGGCGTGAGAGAGCACAACATAAAGTTACTCTATATGTATACAAATACAAATCATATATACGAGACAAAAAACCGAAAACGTAACGTTTTGGAAGCAAACACGATTTTTGTTGTGTTTGAGTTTTTCTAGTACAGTTTTCGAAGATTTTTATTGCATTTAGAAAAAAATTGACGAAAAACAATATTACTGGAGCGTTGGTGCTCATGTTTATTAATAATATAAAATATTATAAACTATTTTCTTGCTTGCTGGATTTTAATGCGGGGTTTTAATAAATTGGTTCATAAACTTTTTGACAATTATGCAGGCATTAACAATCAGGGCGGAAAAAATGTTAAACGAGAAAAGTTTACATATAATAGCATGA
This sequence comes from Haematobia irritans, assembly GCA_003123925.1. NCBI lineage: Eukaryota > Metazoa > Arthropoda > Insecta > Diptera > Muscidae > Haematobia > Haematobia irritans. The sequence goes on along the minus strand of PGFW01033619.1, from coordinate 13,715 downwards.
CGTTTTAGTATATAATATGTTAAAAGTAACAATTTTTCAATGACAAAAATATGTATACTTCGTTATAATATTAAAACAATTACATTCATTATTATGTACACAATTCATAGGTCAATGAAAACCTGTATTTTTTATTTTATGAATTGTTTCCATATAATTTCATGAATCCGTGTTTGGAAAATTTTAGTTGAACACTATTCATTTAAAAAAATAAATGTATTATTTTTTGTTGTGTTATATAGTACCAACCTCAAATGATGTGTTCAAAAATTTTGACGTCTGTAAGTCAATTAGTTTGAGGATTAGAGCGTGAAGCAATTTTGCTATATGTGAAAAAAAAAATGGAAAAAAAGAATTTCTGTGTTTTTGATAATAAATTACTGTTTTCTGCGCGGAAGAAAAAATACGTGGAAGAAAAAAACTTTGCTTTGATAATTGAGGTTTCCGGACTCTGCCCCAGCGGAAATCAACACAATAATTTGATTGTTCATTGCAATAATCAAGCGTGATGTAAATGAGCACGCGATGGACGGGTGAACGCAGTAGGACGCACTGGAAAAAGGTGGTGTACCGACGAAAACATCAAAAAATCCACACAAATGATTATACGATCATGACTCGTAAAATTTGAAGTTGATCGAAGATAGCAGAGGCGCTTAATAGATATCAAAGGAAGCGTGTTGGTCAGTAGGAATTCATCAATATTTGGATAATGCGAAGCTCTGTGCAAAATGGTGCCGCGGGAGGCTCACATTTTGACCAAGAAACAACAACGAATCAGGTGTTGATGATTCTGAGCGGTTGTCGCAGCTAGACATCGTAAGTCAGAGCGAATGGTCTGTATCAAAACGTTTTGTTAGGTTGTGTACTAGCGCATAAAGTTGTAAACGTCACCATAGTGCGTCGCATATGCAGAAAAATACACAAAGAGTTCGCAAACTCAAAATTCTTAGTCGCGTCAGGCTAGGCAGCAATTCCGTGACCTATTCCAAGACAGGTGTTATGGCGAAGAATTTCAATTCTTAAGAAAGTTCACAATTTTCGGTTTTTATCCCCACATTTTTCCTCTAGTGCCTTGCACGAGATACACGGTACTCGTGTCCTTTCTCTCGTCCTTTTTTCTTTTAATTCAGCTCGCTCTGTCCAATAATTAACCCCAAGTATTTTGCACTCTCACCAACGGGAATTTCGATACCACCTTAAAGAAAAATAGGCTCGTTGACGTGGAAAACGTTTACAAATTTCTGCAGAAATATCCACCAACGATACGATAGCGCTGTCCAAACTAAATTAAAAGTAAATGATTCAGCGAATATTCCCTTCTAAGTTACAGTTGGTACGCCCTATTTGGACTTACGTATCTATACAGTTGGCAATATGACATTGTCGCAAAAGCCATCTATGTTTGTGAGAACAGGCCGAACCCTACGCTCGCGTAATAACACCGCGGAGTTTTTCCGTCGATATGTGACAATGGATATAGAACATGGCTCCATTCACTTACACTCCTGAGTCAAATCGATATCTGGCTTGAGTGGGACAGCGACGGTTGAACCAGTTCTCCGAAAAGCGTGACAAGACTCAACAAGGTCCCGTGCCGAAAGTAATGGCCTCTGCTTGTTTTCGGGAATGCCGCTATGAAGTAATTTTTATCATTATCTTGAGAAGGAAAAACCATCAACAGTGACTATTATATGGCGGTTATTTGGAGCGTTTTGAAGGTCGAAATCGCGGCAAAACAGCCCCATATGAAGAAGAAACAAGGTGTTGTTCCACCAAGGACAATCGCCACCCGTGCCACAAGTCATTGAGAACGATGGCAAATCATTCATTGAATTGGTTTTCGAATTGCTTCCCCACGCACCGTATTCTCCAGATCTGCCCCCAGCGACTTTTTCTGTTCTCAGATCTCAAAAAGGATGCTCGCAGGGAAAAAATTTGGCCTGCATTGAGTGATGATCGCCGAAACTGAGCTTATTTTGAGGCGAAACCGAAGGAGTACTACCAAAATGTGTATTAAAAAAATGGTCAAGGTCGTTATAATCGTTGTTCGCTCTTTAAGAACTTATGCTGATATAATAAAACGAAGTTGACAAAAAAAATGGTTTTCTTTGTTAGACCGGCGGAACTTATCAGCAACCTGGTTATGATAATATGGACGAGAGTAAAATGCGAAACATGTGGATACATGTAGTAAGAGGACGAATCCACAAATGCTCACAAAATCCCGTCTCTTTACAACTAGAGGAACTGCAAAAGCCTTAAGGAGTAGAGAGTGTATACGCTCCTAACAGCACGGTAACTAAAGAAAATTGAGACAAGCGACCCGAAACCCTACATGCTACCCAATTGAATGTTTTTCCTAATGTGTGCCAAAGACTCAATACTAGCAAGGACAACTATTGTACATTGACTGGACAACGGACTGGAAAGCTATTCGAACGGGCTTATCGAAACTAAGACTTGACGAGGCTATTATAACTTTGGGGACCTGTCCGAGCGAATCAATCAGGGCCTGACGAACAATCTGGAGCTTAATCAATGGCGTATCTTTCCCTAATGTGTGAAAGACAAGAAATGCTCATCAAACCAAAGACTTGAGACGGTCTGTCTATAAAGACGCTCATCAAACAAATCAACCGAAGAATAAGCCACGTATGAGCCCCTGAAGCAGGGACAATGCTGGTGAGCTCTTTACGCTCTTTTGGAACTTCAATAGCTTTGGTCAAAGCTCAACATATCAACATATTTTTGGCCAAATATATTCTGCTCGGCGGACCAACTTTCCTTACCACAGTGAGTGTGAATGTAGATTCACACCTGGGCTTCAGTTTTCGGGGATTGAATGGTAGCCACATGTGATTTTCCAGCCCAAATATAAATGGAGTCACACGAATTCCATTACGAATAACTTTATTTCTAAATGCAATTGGGGGTGCTCAGGAGGTAAAGGCACCCGGTTCTGAATGGCATATCCGCAGGAGTCAAGCACGCGAAACCATTACTTGCCTATGTAACACTATCATCAAAATCCTAATAATAAGGTATTTTAATCTAATGTGTGGAAATAACAAAAGATTTATCTTCAGCAAAGGGGCAAGACTACCAGGCGTACGTAATCGCCGTAAACAGAACCATTGTCCAGCTGAAACACAGCTGCGAAATTATTCCGAATGTGCTCATTAAAACCAAGGACAGTGACGCAGGACTAGTTTACGACTGTTTGGGGCAATCTTCTAGAGTGATCAAAACGGTGGATAAAAACCGGTGGACCAGTTTGTCCTCTTAATCGATTGTTCCTTTTCTTTAGAAATCTCATTTTCTGGGGCGGAAAACCGGTGTTTTCAGTGCCTTAAAAACCGGCTTTCGGCGTTTTATTATTTTCATTATAAAATTGCCAAAATTAGGACAAATACATTCCGGCGTATTTTTAATAAACTTGCAATGAAATCATTCCAAAAAGGTGCCAACGTAACATTTCAATTTAAAAAAAAATTTGTGTCCAACTTTTAATAAATTATTTGAGTTAGTTTTTTCGTTGGATTCTTTGTAATAATAAAATTAGATTTTTCCTTTTAAAATTACGATTTGTATGATACCGGTTGAACCGCGTTGTGTCGGCTATTTTATTTCAAACACCGCCCCACGTTTTGGAAAAAAAAGTCAGGTTTTTAAAAACCGAGAAAAAACCGGACTTCCATAAATCACGGTTTTTGACCGCTCTACATCTGTCCGCGAGACAAAATCAGACCAAGAACTACAAATACCAACACTTAAAAAAATATTGTCGTGAAGTCATGTCTTTAAAATACGTATGCAAATTTTACTTAGCATAGAAGATGCATTTCTCTAATATAAGTTTTTTGTCCTTGTCCAAAAGTCGATAAAACTTTTCAATGAAGTTCTATTGTCCTTGTAATTAAGTGATTTGACTTAAAAACGGGTATCATAACATGAAAGAAAACATTTTTGGGCTAAGGTCAACTTGACTTTAACAATTCAGAAAAATTCTTTAAAATTAATGAAATTGTCTTTAAATTTGTTGTCTTTTTGCATCTTGACTACAAAGCAAAAAATTGTTAAAAAATAGGACATGTTTTTCAACACTTCATTTTGAAGAGGTTTTTTACTTGAAACATAGCAAAATATCTACTGGAAGTCGGAGTCTGGATTTGGAAACATAAAGTTGTTGTTAACTTCGTTTTTAAAGACTTGATAGCATTGATGAAGAAAAAATGCTGAAAATACGAAACTTAAAAATTTGCTTCCTAGAAGCAAGTACACAAATACCCAAATTTAAAAGAGAATTTGTCTTAAAAGTATCCTTACTTATTCTCGCTTCTTTGGCTCGGGAATTCAATTACCAATTTTTAAAGTAAAGACAGAATCTTTGTATGCTCTTTTTTCAGTGTAATAGAGGGTAATCTACCCTAATTTGTGAAAGAACAAAAAAATTGGCTTTTGATCAGCAACTTGCAAGAATACCTAAGCTCATGACGCTTAAGAGATACCTAAAAAACTTTCGAAAGACTCATCCAAACCAAGACTGACGATTTAAAGACGGTTGGGTTATCTGTCCGCGAGCATCTGGAAAATCAACACTAGTAACCCTTAAGGAAGAATCTAAAACGATCCATATTAAAATCACAACAGGCCAACCACTTCTTCGAGAGAATTGTGTTCTTTAAAAAGTATCCTACTTGTGATTCTCCGCTTCTTTGGCTCGGAATCAATACCAAATTTTTTAAAGTAAGACAAAATCTTGGTATGCTTTTTCAGTGTAATAGAGGGTATCTACCCTAATTTGTTGGAAAGAACAAAAAAATTGGTTTGATCAGCAACGTGTACGAGCTACCAAGCTCATGAAGCTTTACCTGGAAAACTATTCGAAAGACTCATCCAAACAAGACATGACTATTAGACGGTTTGGGTATCTGTCCGCGAGTTCTGGAAAATTAACACTAGGAGTCATTAAGGAAGAATCTAAAAACCTCCATACAAACATCACCAAATAGGCCAACTTACTCTTCGAGATCTATTCTATGGACCGTCACTAATATTAGGAATGGATTTAACAACCGAAGATGAACATACGTAATATGCGCTCTAGAGATGATATTTCACATGTCGAAATATTTAATGAGAATATTGAAGAAGACTTCTTAAGATCGAGTTTTGACATAGGAGACTATTTAGGTCCAAGAAGAATGTATAAATAAACCTAAGTTTTCCGGAAGTCAGCTCTCAATCTCGGTCCAGATCTTTGGAATGCAATTAATACTGAAGAGGCCCACGGGAGGACGATATAATCCTTGTTGGCTACGCTGATGATATAGGCCGGCTATGATTATGTGTCCAGAAACACTGAAGAGGTCAACGCATTAACTGCGCTAAAAATTAATCAAATAAATTAATTGTAGCCTTTGATTGGATCAATATATTTTTTCCTGTAGTCTTTGAAAAATTTTATTCAGGACAAATTTCCTGAACTCTACATTGGCCTTTATGTCCATATTATGCGATCCACAGGTTATACTTCATAAGATCATTTTAGAAAAGTGATAATGGTGGCATTTGACCAATTAAAAAGTAGATGCGGGAACATTTTGCAAATATAAAAATAATTCATATAAAAAATAACTTTATCAATTTTAATTGTTTTAATATCATATTTTTGTTTTTGTTTCTCTTTACAAGATGTCTTTTGTTAAATATCGGATTGGGATTGTAAAAACCCTGGATTACCTCCCACTACAAAATTTATGGTTGCCCACAACATCAGCAACTGCCATTCTTTGAGTAATTCCCATCAGTCATTCGACTCATCACCACCACCACCATCATCATAATTCATTCGGGCCCACGAATTTCAGTTGATATTTTTAAATTTTCCCACAAATTATTTTAATTTAATAACGGCCAACAAGCAATATGCCTAAACAACACAATTGCTGATAATAGCCAATAAACCCAACTAATCTATCATCTTCACTATTGTCTTCCAATTATTTCCAGTACGAACGGATGCGTCTAAAAAGAATTCCGCAAAGTGACATTTCTGTCCGAATCTAATAGAGGTAAGAATTGTTATTTGCAATATCTTTTTTAATATACATACTTTTGATATTTGATTTATTTTTTGTCTATACAATATAAACATTTTTCCATGTCAGTTATATGACTTCTATATATTGGTTCACGTTTCAATGTTAGAGGTGCAATTTCGCATATTATTGACAAAGAGTGTGTGTTTTGAGATTGTCTTATCGAATGACATTGTCTACAGATATTCGCAACGATTTTTAGTGCTACATTGAAATTATTTTTGAATTTTGATTTATATGAATTGATAATATTGTTTTTTTTGTTTTTTTTTGTATGTTTTTTTTGCTTTTATATTTAGATTCCTCATGAAACATAGTAAAACAAGATACACTCACTTCACGAAAAGTTTACTTGGATCCAAGATTTTCTGACCCTTTCCTTAAGGATTTGTATTGATTCCGAGCCATACCGCGCTTTCTTTAATATTAGGACATTTTTAGGACCATTGTAGACTTTAAATCTTAGAATCAATAAATTTAAAATTAGGATACATAGCTATTTATGGAATTTTCATTTTCTTTTTGCAATATATTAATAAAGCCATTCAAGTACAAAGAAATGCTAGTTAAAAATCGAAATTATAACACACATTTTTATTTAAAGTAAAAACTTTTTTTTAATATTCAAATACAGAAATCTCGAAATAAGTAATTAGCCTATATTTGAAGGTTTTTATCTTTAAATCTAAACATTCAATATTTCAGTTAATTTAAGGAAATGTCTTTAAATCTTAAATGTTTTTCTTTACTTTAAACATGAAAAATTTGCATTATTCAAAGATATACGACTTTAATGGAGGACCGCAAAATTCCAAAATTGTCCTAAAAACATTAAATTAAAAAATTAAAAAAAAATAAAGCAAAAATTATAAACATTCTTTTAATTAAAATTTCATTATTTTAAAGAACTTTGTCCTTAATAATGTGTAAATTGCGCATCCTAAAGTTTAAGTTGCGTAATCTTTAATACCAAGTATATATTTTTGTCAGTGCTGAAACGATAGCTTTCGATTGGTAATAAAAACCGTTTGCCACAGATCTTCTGGAATTATAAGCCTATATACGTAACAGTGAAATGTAGCCACTATGGCCAAATTACGGCATTCGATATCGAATTCATAACACAGATGCCACTCGAGCCAAATATAATATACCAAAATTTGAAGAAAATTCTACCAAAAAACTACCAAACATATAAACCTATAGAAAATTTTGCAAAATTTTATTTCTATAGTAAATTGTCAGCAAATTTATCTCTATAAAAAAAATTTATGTCAAAATTTTATTTGCTATTAGAAAATTTTGTCAAAATTTTATTGTATTAGAAAGTTTTTGGCAAAATTTCTATTTCTGTAGAAAATTTTCTCAAAATTTTATTTCCTATGAGAAAATTTTCTCAAATTTTATTTCTGTAGAAAATTTTTCTTCAAAATTTTATTTTCTGCTAGAAAATTTTCTCAAAATTTATTTCTGTAGAAAATTTTCTTAAAATTTTATTTCTATAGAACAAAATTTTCAACTATAGAAAATTTTTGTCAAAATATTATTTCTATAGAAGGGTGCCACGCGTGGTGCACATGGTTAGCATGCCCGCCTTGATTTACACAAGGTCGAGGGTTCGATTCCTTGCTTCCGACCGAACACCAAAAAAAGTTTTTCAGCGGTGGACTATCCCACCAGTAATGCTGGTGACATTTCTGAGAGTTTCAAAGCTTCTCTAAGTGTTTCACTGCAATGATGGAAACGCCGTTCGCGATTCGGCTATAAAAAAGGAGGTCCCCTTGTCATTGCAGCTTACATGAATCGGGCAGCACTCAGTATACGAGAGAAGTTCACCAATTGTGGTATCACAATGGACTGAATAGTACTTAAGTTGAGCCTGAGATACATCGGTCTGTCGCCTAACCTAACCATTTCCTATACACTCTTAGAAAAATATGTTTTCATCATTGTTCCGATATAAACAAAAAATGGTTTCAGGGGCACAATTTTTAAAACACAATATATTAAGTGCAAAAACAAGGAATGTTCCTAAATCTAAAACACTAAATGTTTGGGACATCTATGTAATATTTAGGAATATATTATTTTGGGGATGAATGTTTCATAATAAATCATATGTGTGAATGCAAACATATATAAATTTACAAATTTCGACTAAACATACATATGTTGTGATATTTTATTCAAAGCGACCAGCGAAAGAGTATAGAGAAAGAAATTAGAGATGGACAAACAAAATGTATGTTTGTAAACTTAATGTTATGTTTGCATGGGCTTCGTGGGGCGCTGCAAAACTATGCTATAATAAGGTGTAACTTATAACGATAATTTATCTACTGCGTGACTATAACAGCCACCGTAGTCCAGTGGAGGTAGTTTGTTGCTTATCAAACTGTATAGTCCTCGGTTCGATTCTCCGCTGCAGGCGAAAGGTTAAAATTGAAAAAAATTATAAAATGTGAATAAATTTCTTCAACATTTTTGTATTACAGAAAAAGGTGCCAAGAAACTAAAATATTTCGCAGCGAAGTTGAAAAATTACGAGTATGTTAGGCAATGAGCACAATCGTCTTTTGGAAAAATTCTTCCAAGCATATAATATTTGTGGGCTCAAAATGCTTCCAAACATATGATATGTTCACATAATACAAACATACTAATGTTTCGGCAGTATCCAATAATATATGTGCTTCCTGCAAAATATGTTTGGAACAATATGTTAAAGAAGCGATTTTTTTTGAGGTGTAGAAATTCTGAAAAAATTTTATTTCAATATAAAATTTTTGAAACAATTTTATTTCAATAGAAAATTTTCTCAAAATTTTATTTCTATAGAAAATTTTGTTCACATTTTATTCTAATTGAAAAATTTTTAAAATTTTATTTCTATAGAAAATTTTGTCTAAATTTTATATCTATAGAAATTTTTCTCAACATTTTATTTCTGAAGAAAATTTTATCAAAATTTTATTTCTGTAGAAAAATTTTCTCAACATTTTATTTCTATAGAAAAAATTTTCAAACTATAGAATTTTTTTGTCAAAATGTTATTTTTATAGAAAATTTTATTTCTATAGAAATTTTTTTGAAAATTTTATTGCAATAGAAAATTGTCTCAAAATTTTATTTCTATAGAAAATTGTGTAAAAATTTTATATCAATAGAAAATTTTCTCAAAATTTTATTTCTATAGAAAATTTTCTCAAAATTTTATTTCTATAGAAACATTTTTCAAAATTTTATTTCTATAGGAAAATTTTGCAAATTTTATATTTAAGAAAATTTTTTGGCCAAAATTTATTCCTATAGAAAATTTTTTGGCAAAATTTTATTTCTGTAGAAAATTTTTCAAATTTTATTTCTGTTGGAAAATTTTCTCACAAATTTTATTTCTGTAGGAAATTGTTCTCAAAAATTTTAATTTCTGTTAGAAAATTTTTCTTAAAATTTATATTTCTATAGAAAAATTTCTTAAAACTATAAAATTTTGTCAAAATATTATTTCATAGACAATTTTTGTAAAAATTTTTTCAATTAGAAATTTTCTCAAAATTTTATTTCTATAGAAAATTTTCTCAAAATTTTATTTCTATAGAAACATTTTGCAAAATTTATTTCTATAGAAAATTTTGTCTAAATTTTGTATCTTTAGAAACATTTTGGCCTAAATTTTATTTCTATAGAAAATGTTTGGCAAAATTTTATTTCTGTAGAAAATTTTATCAAAATTTTTATTTCTGTAGAAAATTTTTTTCAAAATTTTTTATTTTTTATAGAAAACATTTTCAAAATTTTATTTTTATAGAAAAAATTTTCAAAATTTTATTTCTATAGAAAATTTTGTCTAAATTTTATATCTTAAGAAAATTTTGCAAAATTTTATTTCTATAGAAAATTTTTGGCAAAATTTTAATTCTGTAGAAAATTTTCTCAACATTATATTTCTGTAGAAAATTTTCTCAAAATTTTATTTCTGTAGGAAATTTTCTCAAAATTTTATTTCTGTAGAAAAATTTTTCTTAAAATTTATTTCTATAGCAAAATTTTTTCAAACTATAGAAAATTTTTGTCAAAATATTATTTTATAGAAAATTTTTTGTAAAAATTTATTTCTATAGAAAATTTCTCAAAATTTTATTTCTATAGAAAATTTTCTCAAAATTTTATTTCTATAGAAAAATTTTTCAAAATTTTATTTCTATAGAAAATTTTGTCTAAATTTTGTATCTTTAGAAAAATTTTGGCAAAATTTTATTTCTATAGAAAATGTTTGGCAAAATTTTATTTCTGTAGAAAATTTTTTCAACATTTTATTTCTGTAGAAAATTTTATCAAAATTTTATTTCTGTAGAAAATTTTCTCAAAATTTTATTTCTGTAAGAAAATTTTCTTAAAGTTTTATTTCTATAGAAAAATTTTTCAAACTATAGAAAATTTTGTTAAAATATTATTTTCTAAGAAAATTTTGTAAACATTGTTTTCAATACGGAAAATGTTCTCAAATTTTATTTCTATAGGAAGTTTTTTCATAATTTTATTTCTATAGAAAATTTTGTCTAAATTTTATTTCTTTAGAAAATTTTTGGCAAAATTTTATTTCTATAAATATTTTCTCAAAATTTTATTTCCATAGAAAGTTTTGTCAATATTTTATTTCTATAGAATTTTTTTTCAAAATTTTATTTCTACAGAAATTTTTGTCAAAAATTTATTTATATAGAAAATTTTCTCAAAATTTTATTTCTATAGAAATTGTTTGGCAAAATTTTATTTCTGTAGAAAATTTTCTCAAAAATGTATTTCTATAGAAAATTTTTGGGCAAAATTTTATTTCTATAGAAAATGTTTGGCAAAATTTTATTTCTATAGTCAATTTTCTCAAAATTTTATTCTATAGAAAATTTTTTCAAAATTTTATTTAAAAAAACGTATATTTTGAAGATTTCAAAGTAAAACGTAAATTTGTATTGCATTATATCTTATGGATGCATATCTTTGTTAACATTTCTCCGAATTCTTTCCGAATTGGAGGATGAGATGAATATAAAGTAACGCGGCGACAATTGAAGGATAAAGGTACCCATTGTCATTGGTATAAGTTCCATGGCGTTGAAATTGGCTGCGCACTACTAGAAATACCTGTTTGCAAGTGTTCATTTGTTACTTGAAGGAATATCATGTTTAAAATGCCATGCCAATTTTAGATTTCGTATCAAAAATTCTCGATATTCTTTGACTTGAACTCAATACCAAAAATGGGAAGATCAAAATCCTTGAATTGAAGTAAAATTGATTTGCCCTTAAAACAAAATTGGTAGAAAGTCACTCACAAACCGATCGGACTTATAAAACGCGAGATACAGATTTAATAACGCCATCTAGTGGAAGGTAATTTGGTATATTTTTACTACAAAAAATATAAATTAGCTTTAAGGAAGACTCTCTGCGTTGACCCGGTCAAACAATTTTGAAAGTTAATATTATTCAAAAAAAAAATCCTCAAACCCATAGAGATCAAATTTTACTGAAACCTGAAGGGAAGCAATTTAACCACATATTCTTCTCTTCTCCATGGGCTAATGATGCCCTCTTATGAACTTTCTGAGTATTGCACGATTGCTTAGATTAACATTACCTAATAAATTTGAAGAAAAAAAAGAAACAACTATAATCTCATAATAATCGACAAAGGTTCACTAAACTTTGGGCCAAAGGAAAAGAATGTCATACGTATGCCATAAAAAGAGAATTATTTTGAGGCAGACGCAAGATGTTATCCTTTCGAAAAAAAATCTTCGAACCAAAAAGTAACCAATTCATCCTTGAATATCATTTTACCGGATGAATATGGCCAAAAAGGTGGTTTAAGTATTCGATTACAAACATACTGGCCCATACACTCAGACAACCAGTGATTTCATGCAATTCCTCCAAAGGAATAACGATGATGATGACTTCAGTTTATAGCCAACTTGGAAATTTCGCTTAAAGCAAATGATATCCCTATATTCCATTTGGGTAGGCATATTGTTTTCATAACCATAGAGTTTTTTTCTGACGCTTTCCCTCTCTCGCCCTTTCTGCGTTACCTGTAACGTGTCAACGTATTCCTTCTCCCGGGTGTGTGTGTCATTTGAAAGCCATATAAGGATCTTGGTACTATATTTATACGTTCCATATGTTAATTGTTATTGCTAGAGGAGAATGTTTTTTTTCATCCATTCTGGGCAGTGTTTTATTCGATTTTTTTCTTACTCGTCTCTGTCACTTGCAAACATAATTCTAAGAAACCATTCATGTGTCATCGATGCGTATAGATATGGGTATGTCCAAAGTAGTTGTTTTCTCTTTTTTTTTTAGCATGCGTGCATTTTGAATTTTTTATTTGCGAAAAATCAACAAAAATTATTAAAAAAAACTATATTTTACTTTACTACATTTTATCTTCTAGTGTTATGTGTAATGAAATATAATGTGGCGAATTTAGCTACATGCATACCCCATATTCTAACTCGATGGCGGAGCATTAGTGGCTGGCTGGCATCATAGCAAAACCTTGGATGCGGTTTTTGTTTTGGTTCATCAAAGCTATGAGAATCTATGGATTCATTTACCAATTTGGTTGCCTGCCAAAGTTTGATTAGGGCTTAATAGACAATTGGATGGATGACAGTGCTTAGAAAGTTTCTAAATGCCGCTCCATGTGCATAAAACAAGTTGGTGAAGAGACAATTTGTTGGTACTAAATTAGCTTCCGCAGAATCAATTGAGCAAAGGACCAATTAATAGAGCATTGAGCCAATTATTTTTTTAATGCTGTCAAAATCTCCGCACAAATTTAATATACCCTAAACTTTGCCACCAAATGTGCCTACAACAAATATTGAATTTTTAAACCCCCATTTAAATATATATTCGAATAGATCAGAATCACCTCCTGCGCACGGTTGCACGAGTGTTGGAATAGAATTCTACGGAAAAATGGTAGATTGTTTTACTGTTGTTGTAGACTAAAAAGGATGCCTTCATTTTTTGGTAAGATTTATAACAAAATATTCCATCTCCAATTAAATTATGGAAAGAAAATTTTGCAAAAATTTTATATAGAAATAAATTTATAGCAAAAATTTTAATATAGAAATAAAATTTTGGACAATATTTCTATATTACAAAGAAAACATTTGCCCCAAAAAGTTTTCTATAGAAAGAAAATTTTGCAAAAAAATTTTTTCTATAGAAGGAAAATTTTTGCAAAATTTTCTATAGAAAAAAATAAAAATTGTAAAAATTTAACAAATCTCTTCTCTTTTTT
>PGFW01033617.1:0-22262 GCA_003123925.1 Haematobia irritans | reverse complement strand
GATACTTCTCAAAATAGTAAGGGTCAAACTGCAGCGTGATTTGCTAATGGTAACGATTTGGATTGCGTCCCCAAAAAATCCCAAATTTAACCAAAAATTCGCCTCACAAAAATCCCTCAAGTACTGCAGTAATTTTTATTTCTTTTATGAAAAAAAGTTAAAAAGATTTTGGTGTTCCCTTAAGGATTTTTGTATGATTCCGAGCCAGGAGATCCGGCTTCTTTAAAATATTTTGGCTTTAAATTAGGATCTAATAAAATTAAAATTTATTTATGCGAATTTTAATTCTCTTTTCGTGGTATATTATATAAAGGCTATTTCAGACAAACGCCGTTTAATCTTTTTACGATATTTAAAACTGTTTCTTAATTAAAAATAACTAAAGTAATCTTAAGTTTATTTTACATTTATTTATCATCAGATTTATATTCAGTCAATTTAAGACGATGTCTTTAAATCAAAAAATGTTTTCTTTACTTAAAAAAAATTTGCCTAATTCATAGGCAATAACGATACTTTACTTCAAAAAAATTGAAGTAAAGATTATAAAATAAATTATGAATTTATATGTAAATTTTATTAATTTGTTATAAGAACATTTGTCCTTAATATTTTGTAAATTACGCATCCTAAAATTTAGGTTGCGTAATCTTAATATCACGTTAAATATTTTTTGCAAGTTAAGCAGCAGATTTACATACAAACTTTAGTTCCTTCAAAGTTTCTGTTAGAAAATAAATTTTAAATTATTTTAATAATTAAGATTTCTTTATGAATCCGGGTAATTCTTTTTTATGAAGTGTTTTTGTTACTCAAGAAAACTAATAGTCGCGATTTTAGTATAAGAACGCTAATATTTTAAATTTGTATTGCCTGTTTGACCCAAAATCCACAAGTCCACCCATGCCCCTCCACCCATTATTGTCAATATTCCACATTTCACCCCTTTTTGTTTATAATTCATAATTGTATGCAATTGAATGTTCCTTATCAAATAGCACTTCTTTCATCATTTATGTTAATTCGTGTTTTCTTTCCATTTCCTATGATTAACTTAAACTAAATAAGAAAAACACAAGAACATAATTTGAAAAGCAATCTTTTTGTCGTACTTACCAGCATTTATGCCCTAAGAAATGCTCCAGCAAATACAGCGGCGAATAGTAGCCTGAAAGAGAATAAAAAGAGAAATTTAGCCTTTGTCAAATTTAAGAGAAGTTTATTTCAGAAAGAGATTAACAATTTAAATTTAAGAGAGAGATATAAAGTTACTCAAATTTTAATGATTTCAAAATAATGAGTTTGTGCTCTTAAATACCAGGAATACGATCAAAGAGAATTGGGATTTTAATAGGAGGCAAGTTTTAGGGGAATTTTCATGCACAATGTTAGACAACACGAAAAAACCATATTTCCCAGCAAAATTAGCTTATTTTACAAGTTTTTTTTTTCAAAAATTTGGACTTTGAAACAGGCAGAAGTAAAATAATAATAAAAATGCATAATTAGAAGTCAAGTTTCTTTTTTTATTTTTGGAAGTGATTTTCTTTGACCAGAGGTGTATAAACTTTTCAGTTGTGATGTGACTATCATTTGCCAACATAAATTTAATAAATCTAAAACAATATTTCAATATTATGGAAATTATCCTAGATCTCTTTAAAAACTGGAAGAAGATAAAATTTGGTAACTCGTTGAAGATCTTACTGAAAGGTAAATTTTTATGATTGAAGTCGAGTAGAATACAGAATTTTAAATTGTGGTTAAGACCCATTCGTGAAGCGCGCTTGGGTATTCAAATTACCTTTTAACCACCCAGCAAAAAATATTTCAGCAATAAAATTTAGTTGCGCTTTTTTGGTTATAGCAAATAAAGTAGGCAGTGGCGAATGTCCCGCGATTTTAGAGCAGCTTCTATATAAGCGCTGTATAATGATGCTCATTTTAATAGAAATATTGCGCAGATGTGAGCAATATTGTTTATTGGTATGAAGAAAACAGCGCTACCGTTTCGCGCATCTATACTGCATGAATTGGTTGCAATAACGTAAACGAATGATCATAAAGCGAGTAATCAATACTAGTTTATGATCATTCGTTACGTTATTGCAACCAATCATGCGTATAGATGCGCGGCAAAGGTAGCCTGTTTTCCTTATACAATAACAATATTGCTCACATCTCAGCAAAATTTCTATTAAAATGAGCGCAATTATATCAGCGCCTATAGTAGAAACTCCTCTAAAATCGGGACATCAGCCCACAAAAATCAGCCGCTGATTCGTTGTTTTTTTAAGCAAGTTTGGTACTCTGCCTCTCTCGCCTTCAATCCTGCTTGAAAATAGTGTTTCCAGTTTTGGCTGGGCATGAGGTTACGGATAATCCTACTAGTTAAAGAAATTATAACACAGTCTCTTGGATCATGCTGTATTTGGTTTTACTGCGCATCTAGATTAAATTAAAAATCTTAACATACATTTTCAAGAACGTGTGAATTTATAAATTTCACAAAAATTAAATTAAAAATATGACTTTTATGAGCTCAAGAAATTTAATCAGGGGTTTGGTCTAAAAGGATTGATTTGAACTATGTTGAGCATTTTACTATAGAATATATTGAGCATTTTTAACTATCGAATATATACATAGAATGAAAAATGTTTGCAAGGAAGCGTTTAAAAATCTAAAGCCTTTTGTAGCTTTATTTAATAAATTTTTATAAAAAAAAATACATCAAATAAAAAACTTTTTTCTTGGTCAATGGAAATACAATAACAAAAACAGAAATTTTTCCTAAGTCAATTAATTTTAATTTTCATCATCCCAAAATACTGGCATCCTAGAGTGTGGACTATTGTTTACCAGCTTCATCAATAGAAGAGTTTTTTGTGTTCGTGCACTGATAGAATCTCACAGGTTTTCGGGCAATGATAATTTCAATTACTGAATTTTACATGGATCAAATAAAGATAGTTGGGAAATTAAAACAATATATTTGACAAAGTAAAAATGAATTAATTTTTCGGAGCAGGTAAGTATGAATTTTGTGGCAGCAGTTGAATTCATACTAGAAGCGTCGTCCCTACATTGGTTGGGTCCTGGTTTCATAATGGAATTTTATAGGGGCTATTGTTGCGTGTGGGCGCATTTTTATAAGCCACTGGAACCACGCATTTGTTCGACCAGAAAAGTACTATCAGTTACCAATAAGTTGAAGAAAAGACGTATACACCCAAAGACCAAAATATTTTCCTCGCAGAAACGAAAAATTTGAAAAGCCGAAAATAGTCGCCTTTAGGTGAGTAATATGAAGCTTTTGAGTTCAGCAGCCGTGTAAAATCATCATTTTTTCACGATTACTTTTTCTTGAATAATCATTCTTAGAGAATATAAACGTTTGTGAACAATTTGCTTTGGGCTTATTCGCCCATCAAAGTTATATTTGATAAAATTTGCAACAAATATCTTAATTCTTACAAGCCTTTATTTAACTGATTTAGTTTTTACTATTTAGCGACATAAACATCAACTTAATATGACTTGACCTTTAACCCGTTTCACGTAACCGAAATAAACTAATGTTAAAAAGCTTTATTTTTCGTTCTGTTTTTACTTGGTATCTAACAGCATTGTAGAACAACAAATTGTCCATTTTGAAAACGCTCCTCAATTAACTTATAAGAGCTATATGAGGTTGTTCTAAAACATTGATATCATTGAATTTGTGACGTAATCGCTTTACGGAATCAAAATAGCGTATTTGGCATAAGTGTCTCAAAGGGAAAAAATACCAAAAAAGAACCCGAAAAAGTATGTGCTATAGTTTTTGTAATATAATGTCATTTCTAAAAACATACAGTAGAAAAAATTGTTGTAAAATTTTTTCCGTATTTTCGTTTATTGTTTACAAGAAAGTTTTATAAAAAGACACGCTAAAGAAAGAAAAAACGTTGTAAAAAAACGTGTACCGAAAACGTTTTTCACGCTTTTGGTCTAGCAGTTTTTTTGAATTGCTTCGAAGTATACACTTTTATCTACCGAAAAAAACGATTAATGGCTCGTTTTTGGTATACATTTGTCCGAAAGAAAAATTATTTTATTTCTTTTTCAATAAAAAAAGTTATTTTTGAACCAACAACACAGTCCATGTTCGTTAATTATCAAACACTGGTTCTTTTCGTAAATGTTAGGTCTTTAATAAGACACATTACAGGTTCATAGTAAAAATTTAAATATAGTAGAATGTAATGTTTGAATAAAGTTTTTCGAATCTTCCGATCATATCTGGAATATAAGTAAAAAAAAACAAAAAGACTTTGGTCGACAGCAGGGAATCGAACCGCACGACCTTGGCATGCCCAACTAAAGTATTTTCTGTTAAATAAACTTTGTTTATCGGCTTTGTTTAACTCGGTGCTGCAAGCTATGCTATACCACACACACTAACTTTAGTTATATGGGTATTAATGGAATAATAGTTATGATCGACAATAACGGTCTGCTTCAGTTTGGAATAGTGTGTTGGTCGCTTACAAATTGCATGGTCGCGGCGGTTCGATTACATCCAGGTCCAGGCCGAAAGGTAATAAAAAAATTTAAAATTTATAAATCGTATAAATTTCTCTACATATTGGTTGTTGTTAACAGAAAAAGGTGCTAAGAAACTAAAAGCAAAAAACTTCGTGAAGTGAGAAAGATGTGAGGGAAAATGCAATTAGCAACAGAAAAACTTTTTTTGAGTTTAGTCTTTATGAAATTGGTTTTTAACATCCTGGAAAAGAATTAGAACGTTTATCACAAAAAAGATCTTTTTCTTCCCAACATACACTTCCTCTTCCAGCGATAAAGCAAATTGAGAAACGAACTTTGTTTGTCTAAAATTTCGTTGTGAAGATAGTGAAAGTCAAGTGTATTTTTTTGCGTGTAAGTTTACGACCGCTCACAATAGGAACAGATATTTAGTAGCTTATGTAGATTAAAGCCTGCTAGCATTAAGATACTATACGTGTGAAGAAATAGAATCCGAAATAGACGCAAAGTGGCGAAAATTTGAATTTGGATGTTTTTTCCGAATGTTCTTCTAATGTGGACATGCGCACTGAAAGGGTTAAGAACAATGAACAGCGATTTTATTGGAAAATAGTTGGCCAACGGGTTGTTTTCCAATACTTTTGGTCTCTTATAAAGAAACTTTTTATAGCAATCAAATAAGAAAAGTCGCGTATGCTCTGTAAACTTAAGTTTCCTCGGAAAGAAAACACAACTTTTATTTCCAATTGTATATATTGCTTGGTGGGATAATATTGACGAATATAAATGTTTTAGGTGAACCGTTTATTTCACTCAATGCGTTACGTAACGCTAAGTGTTGATGGGACTGAATTTGCCATGTCATATTTTTTGATCAATTTTGCGGCATATTTTTGGACTACTAGTATCCATTGAAGAAATATATCGTGACCACGCTGATTTTTCAGTTAGTGAATTGTTTAATTAATAACGGAAATCATACCATGCCAAGGCGTGATTGGCGACGAGAGATTGAATATGTCTCACTTCGCAAGAATGACAGACTTAATTTAGAAACAATTAACTAAATTTCCTAAAAATGATTGGAACAGAAGATTGGAATATTTAACATTCGGCAAGAAGTGAAGAACTTATTTACGTAACAAATTAAATTTCCTAAAATTATTAAGTGGGCCCCGCCCCCACAAAAATTTAAGGTGAACTCTTATCACAGAGTTTATAGCCAATATTATCACGTTGAAAATACAAATGAACTAATATTTTTAAAACAAAATAAAAAATATGCTTTGGCTTCAACCACATGAAATTAATCGGTGCACATTCAATAGTAAAATTAAAAGTTGCTTCAATCAACGGAAAGGACTGGAAATCTGACGTACAATTAAACTCTTTAATGTTCTGTTTCAAAGTTTAATTGGATTTATTTATTCTCAATAGATTTTTTATTTACACTTTCCCCATGTTTAAATTGACACAAAAAAATTATGATAATTTTCCTTGAATAAGTTTCAATAATTATTGTGCAATTAAAATTAATTGTTCAAATCTCACCGATACACGTTTGTACTACTAAGCTTGAAGGGATAATCGGTAAAGCTTTTGTTCGATGGCAATTTAATTTCCAAACATTGGATAAGCTTTTTAATTTTTGTAGATATATTTTCAAAAAGAACGTAAACTAATGTTTACATCTCCAGCAACTGATAATTTTTGAAATAAATTTCTAATAAAGGTGCGAATAATTTATTGTCCTAGAACAAATCTGTAGAACAGGATAACTAGGATAATTTTTGGACCATAATTTTTTTGAGAGACTATTGCCGAGTGGCAAGGTATCTTAAAATTCTTACCTTATAAACTTGAAAAGTTAAAATTTTCTAAAATAATTTTTTTATAAATCTAAACAAGGTTTTTATAGGCAAACAATAAATCAACTTATTTGCAATAGAATTATAGATAAACAGGGGTGAATAACTGGGTTTTAACACTTCCGTTCAAAATTTTCCAAATAATATTAATGTTTTAGAAATCCTTTTTAGAATAATTTTAATACTTAATTAATTATCAATTAGTTAATTTTATTTTTTTTATAATTATTAATGATTTAATCATTTAATTCTCCATTATTAAAATTCTTATGATGTTTTCAAAAGACACAAAAACTTACCGCTTCCACGAGGGTCCATTGGTACCGCAATTTTGTATGCGTAATACTATTTCGCTTGTCGCTTTAACGATCCACCGACGGAGTTTAGGAAAAGAGTAAACAAAATTAGAATCTTCGCCGAAAACCTCCTAGGCAGAAAGAGATAAATATTTTTTAGATGCATGCACAGAATTTTTATTTTATGTTAATTGCTGTTATTTAGTTTATTAACAACTTTTATTAATTGGAATCCGTAAAAAAAAACTATAAAACACATTTTCTTTTTTTCAAACACCACCATCACCACAGTCATTTAAATTACTTTAGTTGGATGAAGTTATCAGTTCTGGTAGAGAAGTTATTTTCTGCTCATGTAGCAATTTCTTTTATTAAGCCAAAAAAAGAGTTTTCCTTAAACTAGTTTTTGAGATCGATGGAGCAGCACAACCAACGAAATGGATTTGAAAGAAAAACTACAAAACATTTGAACTTTTGCTTTCTCTTTTTTATAGCTTCCTCTGGCGGTTAAAATCGTTAAAGTCGAAACCACCATCCAATACTGTCCCATTGATTATGTGATCGATGATCGGCCTAAGCTGTCTTTCACACAAGACAGAATGTGGAAGTGTTAGGGTTTAATTGTTTTTCGGTTTGACGAGTAAAGACAAAGTTTTTTTTTTTAAAAAATTCGAGAAAAAGCGTGTCCGATCCTAACTTTATGGATCGACTGAGCGTACTGATTACTGGACTCCGGATGAATACTGCACACAACGACCGCAGCAATTTTCGAAATGCGTTCTTAATATATTACTTCGTTGTGTTTAGTTTAGATTCATATTCGTTTTTTACTTTGTAGTTTTTTTTTTGCCTTAATTCTGGCCGTTAATAAACGTTCTGAATGGAACCTACTACTGTACTTGGCGAAAGGCAGAAAACGACTAATTTAGTATCAAATTTGCAGGCAACAGTAAAGCATCATCTCTACACTTCTGTGCCCGTAGACACATATACACAATGAAAGTCACACGAAAAGCAGCGTTTGAGTATAGAAATGAAAGCGATCATAGCATAAACAAAACCTAGCACGATGATTGTTTTTAATGAGAAGCTTTCCATGTGTGTGGTGTGTGTGTAAGAGACTAATGGGCCGTACGGATGAAACGGACAACGAACGAAACGAAACGAGCTTATACCAAAGATTCAATCGAATGAATTCATATCAATAATCTCTCATTGATGTGTGTGTGAATGTGTTGTATCTTTCTCCTTTGTTATACATGAACAGTCACACGTACAGTGTTTTGCTAACACATAAGTGAGCACGACATCTATCACATGAATTTTCGCAGACACATACTCGCGAGTATCCCACAATACGAGTCATATTCGTATAGGGTTTATGCTTGAGTGCTCGATATGGGTGTGTGTGTGTGTGTGTGTGCGTTTTGGTAGTTCTTGCACAATATAGTTTTCATTGATATACGGCTAATTGGTGTTGTTTAAAAACAGTCTGTATAGTTTTCGTATTAACATTTTTTTTAATGATAACTTTTTGGACTTTAAAGTTTCTTTTTGTGATTTTGTGAAATATTCAATAATTTGTTCATTTTTCCCCCTTAAGCGTTTAGATTTTTTTGATATGTTAGTCCTTCGGCTTTCTACATTACTTCTTGGCGTTTTTAGATTCTCCATGAAATTGATTAGGAAAAACTTGAGTGCGACACACTTACATATACAGTTGCAAATTAAAAAAGAAAAGGAATTTTAAAATATACTATTTTTTTTATATAAAAAGTGAAGAAACCCAGTTAAGATAAACAAAAGTTAGCATTTAGGCAGCTTACTATAAAAATAGTAATACGATTATACACCGACTTCAATACACCCTTTCACACGTATTGAGAAAATTATAGTGTTATTGCCGTTCAATAAATGTGGGTGTTTTAATTTATATTAAATGTTGACTGTTTGATTTACTTGAGAAGATTAAGGACATCAATTTTTCTTTAGCAAATATCTAAGAGGCAATTATTCTTCAAATAAAAAATTATTAATTAATCTATATAGACAATCTATAATAATAATAGTGAATTGCTTTAGAACTATCTTTCCATTACATTAGGAAACGAATCCTTGAATTAATATGTCAAATTTTTCATTACAATAACGAAAAATTTTGTTTGTAAGGAAATAAGTCTAAATTAAATAATATATTTGAATCTTTCGAAAATAACATACTGTCTAAACTTATTTTTGAGGATTGTGCGCATCCTTTGGTGGTGATTCTTTGCGACATCTGAGGAGTTTTTTTTACTAATTTATTAATACTCACAAAAATAGAAAAAATATTATAGAAATACTCACGCAGATTAAAGCGATATAACTTTCCTAATCGTGTTCCAAAGTATGACTTTATTCTAGCAGCCATCTTTAAACGGACATTAAAACCAAAATCCAAGTTTTTTTGGATCAAATATAAGTTAGGCGTTTTTATAGTTCCCTATGTTGCTCACATTAAGTTCAACATACAAATGATAAGCAGTTAAAATTTAAAAAAAAAAAGAAGATATATATATATATATAAACAAAAAAATAGATATATGTATATCATATAAGCTAGTATTTAATATACTCATGTATTTAAATATCAATTATATAGGGTATACAGTATTTGTATAATATATATAATATACTATATATATATATTGACAAAATTTTCCCTATAGAAATTTATTATATTATAACTAATATATTATATATATATATATATTATAATAATATATTATATTTTGATTTATATTATACTATATATATATATGATAATATATATACTGAGAATATATTATATATATATATATAATATAATATATATATCTTTCCACTATATATGAATACTATATAATAATATATATATATAGTATAATAATATACTATAATAATATTATATTTGTTTGGTTCTTCATTGTAACCCTGCGGGCCAACGACATGGAAGAGGATCAATCACATGTTAGTTCACAACCACAAAAGAAGGTCAGAGGATGGAGTATCCGAAAATTTTCTTTTCTTATCATTTAGCATGAAGTTTATGTGTTCATAAAATGTTTAAGACATACTTGGAATAAAGAAAATTTCGTTAGGCTGGAGAATTTTTCTTAAATCTCATCATTTTCTTTTTATATTTTTCACTTACAGCAATTTTGGAAAACTGCCGACACTGGAGCGATTTATAATACTGCCAAACATTATCGACCGGAACTTGAGACTCCCCGACAGCCCATTGATGATAGCTATTCCGTAATTGACAGTGCCGGAAATGCTGCGCCACCAAGAAATTGTACAAGCGGTACCGTTGGCTGCATACCAAAATGTTTTGCCGAAAAGGGTAATCGGGGTCTTCAGGGTCCCATCGGTAGTCCCGGTCCCAAGGGTTTACCCGGTTATCCCGGTACTGAAGGTCCACCCGGTGATAAAGGCCAAAAAGGTGATCCCGGTCCAATGGGTCCACGTGGTTTGAAAGGTGAACGTGGTAGTGCTGGTATTCCTGGCATGTCTGGTGTACCCGGTATTCAAGGTATTGCTGGTAATGCTGGTGCTCCTGGTATTCCTGGTAAAGATGGTTGTGACGGTGAGAAAGGTTTACCTGGTGTTTCGGGTCTAAGTGGTATGACTGGTCCCCGTGGTTATCCTGGCCAACCCGGTGCCAAAGGTGAGAAAGGTGAACCGGCTAAAGAGAATGGTGATTATGCTAAGGGTGAAAAGGGTGAACCTGGTTTTGCTGGACGCTCTGGTAATCCCGGTCCCGAAGGTCCTCAAGGTCCCAAAGGTGATCGTGGTGATACTGGTCCATATGGTGCTCCTGGTCAACGTGGTGAACGTGGTATTAAGGGTGAAAAAGGTGCTCCTTGTTTCGCACGGCCTCAACCTGGACGTAAAGGTGAAAAGGGTGAGAAAGGTGAGCCCGCAGGTGCACCTAAACCTTTTACTGGCACTTCAATTGTTATGGGTGAAAAGGGCGAGATGGGACAAAAAGGTGATACTGGCGTTCCTGGTGATAAGGGTGGTGTTGGTGAACAAGGTGAACCCGGTCGTGAAGGAATGAAAGGTGAAAAGGGTCTACCCGGTGGTCCCGGTGATAGAGTAAGTTTTGAAGTCTTGTTATTACCAAATTCGCACAGGCTTATCTCTCGATTTATTTGCACCTAGGGTCGTCAAGGTGCTTATGGTCCTCCTGGCCCTGCAGGTCAAAAAGGTGATCGTGGTGATACTGGTTTGAATGGTTTACCTGGTAAGCCCGGTCAAAAGGGTGAACCTGGTCGTCCCGGCAAACCTGGTGAGCGTGGTCTTCTTGGTCCCCCTGGTCCTCCTGGTGGTGGTGCTGGACAGCCTGGTGCTCCTGGTCCCAAGGGTCCTCGTGGTTACACTGGTGCCCCCGGTCCTAAAGGCTTAGATGGTTTCGATGGTCCTCCCGGACCCCAAGGTTTACCTGGTGCCAAGGGTGGTCCAGGTGTTCCCGGTAGCATTGGTGTGGAAGGTCCTCCCGGCGAAAAAGGTGAAAAGGGTAATGCAGGTCGTCCCGGTCCAATGGGACCCCAAGGTCCTATTGGTCATACTGGTCCTCCAGGTCCTGAAGGTCAAAAGGGTGAAGCCGGTCTCCCTGGTTATGGCGAACGAGGCATGAAAGGTGATGACGGTCTTCCAGGGTAAGAATTAATTCGAGTAATACGTAAGAAGTTGTTATTACTTTTATCGATTTCAATCGGCAGCGCTGCTGGTCTGAAAGGCGCTAAAGGTGAACGTGGTTTCCCTGGTAATGCTGGTGCTCCTGGTGATTCGAAATTGGGTCGTCCTGGTACTCCTGGTCGTGCCGGTGCTCCTGGTCAAAAGGGTGATCAAGGTCGTCCCGGTATGCCTGGACAAAAGGGTGACATGGGTCCTAAAGGTGATGCTGGTGGCAAATGCTCGAACTGTGCCCCTGGCCAAAAGGGTGACAAAGGTGATCGTGGTGCTGATGGTGTTCCCGGCAGAGATGGTGCTCGCGGCCCACCCGGCGAACGTGGCTACCCTGGTGAACGTGGTTCTGATGGTATTCCCGGACCTCCAGGCCCACCTGGTGATAAGGGTAGAGATGGAAATCCTGGCGCTCCTGGTCCTTACGGTATTCCAGGTAAAGACGCCTTCATAGATATGAACCAAATTGCAGTGGAAAAAGGTGCCAAGGGTGAGCGTGGTTATCCTGGTGCAGCTGGTCTTAAGGGTGAACGTGGTGAGCCTGGTACCCCCGGACTTAATGGACAAAAAGGTGAAATCGGTCTCAAGGGTGATAAAGGTTTCCCTGGACCTCCTGGTAGCGATGGTCTTCCCGGAAATCCCGGCAGAGATGGTCATGATGGTATTCCCGGTCGTAGCATTAAAGGTGAACCTGGTCTTTCTGGTCGTGATGGTGAAAAAGGTGATAAGGGCGCTGCTGGTCCTCCCGGCTCCACTGGTGAACCTGGTACTTGTGATGTTGACTTCCTTAAAGTACCCGCAAAGGGCAACAAAGGTGACCGCGGTCTTCCAGGCAATCCTGGAGCTATGGGACCCACAGGCTACAAAGGCGATCAAGGTCGTCCAGGATTAAAGGGAGAACCTGGTCCACAAGGTCCTCCCGGACCCACTGGTCCTCGCGGCATGACAGGTCCTCGTGGTGATCCCGGTCCACAAGGTCCAATGGGTGCTCCTGGTAATCCTGGTAGAGATGGTTTGCGAGGCCCACCCGGCAGAAATGGTGTTCCCGGACTAAAGGGTGATCAAGGTATTGCTAGACCTGGTCCTCCAGGTAGTATTGGTCGCCCCGGTATGCCCGGCGAGAAAGGTGAACGCGGTCTTACTGGTCCACTTGGTCCTCCTGGCATGGATGGTGGTCCTGGCTATCCCGGTGACAAAGGTGATGCTGGCTATCCCGGTGCTCCTGGTCTTCCTGGTTTGGATGGTATGAAGGGTGACATGGGACCATTGGGTCCCCAAGGTCCTCCCGGTCCCCCTGGAAAACCTGGTGTTGATGGTGTGCAAGGTCGTGATGGAGCTAAGGGCGAACCTGGTTATCCCGGTTTGGTTGGTATGCCTGGTATGAAGGGTGAACGTGGTGCCCCTGGTGTTGATGGTAGTAAAGGTTTTACTGGTCTCACTGGACCACCTGGCAAACGTGGTCCTCCCGGCCCTGCTGGAATTCCCGGTAAGTATCTCTTAATTAGCACATTGTCAGTCGCAATAACATTAACATTACCATAGGTGCAAAGGGTGATCGCGGAGAGCGTGGCTTAACTGGAAAGGATGGTTTACCTGGTCCACGGGGTCCTGCTGGTCCTCCTGGTTTGATGGGCATGAAAGGTGATATGGGTCCTGTTGGTCCTCCTGGAGCTGATGGTATTCCTGGTATCGATGGCATGAAAGGTGATCGTGGTTTACCTGGTCTTGATGGCCCACGTGGTGAGCCTGGTGATGCTTCCGAAAAGGGTCAAAAGGGTGAGCCCGGAGCCCCTGGTTTGCGTGGTGAAAATGGTATGCCTGGCGCTCCCGGTATGCAAGGCGAGAAAGGTGTTGCTGGTATTGCGTTGCATGGACGTCCTGGAGCTCCTGGCGAGAAAGGTGATCGCGGTCGAGATGGTGCTAATGGTTTGGATGGAATACCCGGTGAAAAGGGCGATCAAGGTATGCCCGGTATGACCGGACCTAAAGGTACTAAGGGCGAATCTGGTCTTCCTGGTGCCCCTGGTCTTCCTGGTATGGATGGTAAGCCTGGTCAAATGGGTGCTCCCGGTCCTATGGGTCATACTGGTATGAAGGGCGACAAGGGTGACCGTGGATTCCCCGGAGTCAATGGAGCTAAGGGTGACAAGGGTGAACGTGGTATGCCCGGTTTCAATGGTGCTCCTGGTCCTAAAGGTGATCGTGGTCTAACTGGTCCTGCTGGTCTTAATGCCGTTCCCATAACAATCAAGGGCGAACGTGGTGAAATGGGTGAAGCTGGTCTCATTGGTTTACCTGGTCCTATGGGTCTTAAGGGTAACCAAGGCGCTCCTGGTTTCAGCGGACCAAAGGGTGATCGTGGATTAACTGGACCTCCTGGTGCTCCTGGTTTGAATGGTATGCCTGGTATGAAGGGTGACATGGGTCCAATGGGTGATGTTGGAGCCCCTGGTCTAACAATCAAGGGAGAGAAAGGTCTTCCTGGTCGCACTGGCAAAAATGGACGCGAAGGTATGTTATAGAGTAAATATTACAAAATCCAACTGATTTTATATTCTCAGGCGCTCCTGGTGCTCCTGGCCAAAAGGGTGAAAAGGGTCTTAGCGGATTACCTGGTACTCCTGGTCAAATGGGTGCTCCCGGTCCTATTGGTCCCCAAGGACCTAAGGGTGATCGCGGTCTCACTGGTGCCCCTGGCAGAGATGGTGCCAATGGAATGCCTGGTGTTCAAGGTATTAAGGGTGATATGGGCTATCCTGGACCCAAGGGTGAAATGGGTCTTCCTGGTAACCAAGGCCACAAAGGTGATAAGGGTGAAATGGGCATGGTTGGTGCACCTGGTATGCCAGGTCTAATGGGACTTAAGGGTGACCGTGGCATGGATGGTATGGAAGGTTTGCCAGGCCCAGTTGGTGCTCCAGGCGAGAAAGGTTTCCAAGGTACTCCTGGACGTAATGGACGTGATGGCGCTCCCGGCATGAAAGGTGACAAAGGTGAACCTGGTATGATTCCTCCCCCAGGCCCCAAGGGAGAACCTGGCTATCCTGGCAGAGACGGTGAAAAGGGAGATCGTGGTGCACCTGGTCCTCGTGGTATGGTCGGTCTGCAAGGTGAACGCGGTGAGAAGGGTGAAATGGGTCTTATGGGCTTAACTGGGGCCGTTGGCCGTCCCGGTTCCAAAGGCGATCAAGGTCCACCCGGTGTTATTGGCCGTGAAGGTGCTCCTGGTCCCATGGGTCCAAAGGGTGATGCCGGTCTTGCTTGCACACACGCCCAAGATTATCTTACCGGTATCCTATTGGTCAGACACAGTCAAACATCTACTGTACCACGTTGCGAACCCGGACATGTCGAATTATGGACTGGCTATTCCTTGTTGTATGTCGATGGTAATGATTATGCTCACAATCAAGATTTGGGCTCACCTGGTTCCTGTGTACGTCGTTTCTCCACCTTGCCAATGATGTCATGTGGCGCCAACAATATCTGCAATTATGCCTCCAGAAATGACAAATCCTTCTGGTTGACCACCAATGTCCAGCCCATGCCGATGTCGCCAGTGCCAGCTCAAGATGTTAGTGCACACATTTCACGTTGTGTTGTTTGTGAGGCTCCATCAAATGTTATTGCTGTACACAGTCAATCTTTGGAAATACCAAATTGTCCCAATGGTTGGGAAGGTTTATGGATAGGTTACAGTTTCATGATGGTAAGTTTTACAAAATATCCCGAGAAGTGGGCTTTAATATGGGACTGACGTTTTTTCATTTCTTATTCGCAAACAGCACACTGCCGCAGGCAATGGAGGTGGTGGACAAGATTTGTCCTCTACTGGCTCTTGTCTGGAAGATTTCCGCCCCATACCATTTATTGAGTGTAACGGTGGTAAGGGCCACTGTTTCTTCTATGACACAATAAACAGTTTCTGGATGGTAACCTTAGATGAATACCAACAATTCCAGAGACCCGATATGGTAACTCTAAAGGCGGGTCGCTTGCAAGAAAGAGTCTCGAGATGTCAAGTTTGTATTAAGAACTCATAAGAGGATGCTCAACAAATATGAATCCGAGATAGCCCCTCCGCCTGACTTTTATACTCTATAGAAGCTTTTTGCAAATTACAAAATTCCCCTCCTAACCCAATCCCAGTTTTATTCCCATTCCCTAAGCTAATCCTCAAAACTCGCTCAAGTGCCATTTTGTTTGTTTTTTTATACTTTTATTTTAATTCTCTGTTCTTTAATCGAAACCAATTCCTTAATTCAAAACAATATATGTCAAAAATTTTAAACATTTTATTCATATAAACCTAAGTAAAGGAATACCAAAAAAGAAATGAAACAACGATCCTTTAGATTGTTGTCCTTATCTGGTTGTCCTACCATTGGCCTGCCTCCGCCTCTCACCCAGTGCACAAAACAACACGAATTCAAAAGAAAAGCCAAAACAGCAAAGATTTTATCCAACAACAAACCACAATACAAACACACCTACAACATTCTAATCTGCCATTTAAACGAATTTATAAAATTCTCCTTTTTTTAATACGTTTTTTTAAAATAAATTTTATGTTTAGTCTCTTAAACTTAAGTAACAAAATGATGATAAATATACACTAAATAATTAAACACAAATAACTATAAAACAAAGAAATAAGAAAAATATAAACAATTACTATATGTGTATGTTAAAAAACGACTCCAATAAAAAAACAAAAATAATAATAAAATTTTATTAAATGCATACGATTTTTTAGAAGACAACACAACAAGAAATTAAGCCAAAACTTTCAATTTGTTAAAAAAAAAAGAAAATCAACAACCAAAAGACAAAGGCCCAATTTCACAAAGATGAGATTTACAACGATACTAAAGTGTTGTAATATGATGAATCCTTTTTTTGATTTAAAAAAAACTCGCCATACTAATTTTTAATTTATTATGCTAAGGCCATTATTATAAAATTGTATTAAAATTACACAAATAAAACAAAAACAAAATTATGTTACAAAAAAAGAAGTGTATCTCTTTTTATTCGCATTTTCAAAAAAAACCCCAACTGTTGAGCTTAAATAGAGAGTATTTTACAGTTTTCGGCAAAATGCGCGAACGTGAATTTGGAAAATATAGCATAGTAATTTTAGCATAACGTAACAGAAGCAAGTTCCACAAGTTTCGGTCAGGCCGGGACCTACGCTCTCTCCACCAGCAGAAAAAACCGCATGGCATCGCTTTAATATAGTGTAGTCTCTAAATTATTATTAATCGATATGGACCAATTCCGCAAGGTAATTCAGAGGCCAATTTCAAATTGAAATTTTTTAGTGTACCTTCATCTTCCGATGAACATGTTCATGTTCCCCATATATTAGCTAGGGAAATAGTTTGTAATTTCTCTCTCAAAACGGAAAGAAATGTTTGACAAACAAATTTCGTTTCCATTCACTTTTTCACTCTAAGGGAAGTTTATTTGAAGAAAGTTATGTGATACACTTTGATTCTTTACAATTTCAAAAATACTAACTCAAACAAAATTCCATCTTCCCTCACAATATTTCTCCATTCTACGAGGTTTATTTATTTCTTAACACAGAAAAAAATTTCGCGTAGTTAACTAACGCACTTTTGTTAGATCTAATTTTCGATACCAATCACATTCCGTCAAATGTTTTGTTGGTGCTATATATAAAAGTGTTTGGTCCCCAATACATAATTTAACAAATATCAATCGATGTGGACAGAATTTTGATAGACTTTACAAAATCTAATAGACTCAAAAATTTAAGTTGGCCTAATGCACAGGGTTGAAACACAATTTTAGTAAAGAAATATGGGAAAACGTTTAAATCTGAAGCAATTTTAAGGAAACTTCGCAAAAGTTTATTTATGATTTTATCGGCTCGACTATATATGTATTAGAAGTTTAGGAAAATTAGAGTCATTTTACAACTTTTCACTAAGCAGTGGCGATTTACAAGGAAAATGTTGTATTTTGACCATATCTTGTCGAAATCAGAAAAACATGTATATGGGACTAGTAATCTAAATCTGAACGATTTCAACCAAATTTGGCACGCATAGTTACAATGCTAATTCTACTCCCTATGCAAAATTTCAACTAAATCGGAGCAAAAAATTGTCCTCTGTGGGCAAATGAGTGTAAATCGGGCGAAAGCTATATATGTGGGAGCTATATCTAAATCTGAACCGATTTGGTTGATATTTTGCAAGTTTTTCGAGACTCATAAAATATTCGGATGTTACGGAATTTAGAGGAAGATCGGTTTGATATACACGCCAACTATGACCAGATCGGTGGAAAAATATATATGGCAGCCTATACTCATAAATCTGAACCGAATTTTTTCCAAATCAATAGGGATCGTCTTTGAGCCGACAACAGCGACCTATACCAAATTTTAGGACAATCGGACTAAACTGCGAGCTGTACTTTGCACACAAAAATACATCAACAGACAGACAGACAGGACATTCGCTAAATCCGACTCAGAAATTTAATTCTAAGCCCGATCCGTAATACTAAAAAGGTGTAAATAGGTCCTGTTCGGCTCACAAGACGATCCCTATGATTTTGGAAAAAAATCGTTTCAGATTATAGGATATAGACTGCCCATATTATATTTTTCAGCCGATCTGGTCATAGTTGGCGGTGTATATCAACCGATCTCTCCTTCAAATTCCGTACATCCGAATATTTCTATGGAGTCTCGAAAAACTTGCAAAATATCAGCCAAACTCGAGTTCAGATTTAGATATCAGCTCCCATAATATAGCTTATCGCCGATATTACACTCATTTCCACAGAGGGACAATTTTTTTGCCTCCGATTAGTTGAAATTTTGCATAGGGATAATTAGCATCTGTAACATATGCGTCAAATTTGGTTTGAAATCGGTTCAGATTTAGATATATAGTTCCCATATAATGTTTTTTCTGTATTTTTCGACAAGAATGCGTCAAATACCAACATTTTTCCCTTGTTTAAAATCGCCAGCTGTTTAGTCGAAAAGTTTGTAAAAATGACATCTAATTTTCTAAACTTCTAATTACAATAATATATCGAGCGATAAATCATAATAAACTTTTGCGAAGTTTCCTTTAAAAATTGCTTCAGATTTTAAACGTTTCCCATATTTTTTTTACTAAAATTGTGTTTTCACCCTAGATGCAATTAGCCAACTTTAAATTTTGAGTCTATAGATTTTGTAAAAGTCTATCAAATTTCTGTCCAACATCGATTTGATAATTTAAATGTATGTATTTGGGACAAACCTTTATATATAGCACCCAACACATTTGACGGATGTGATATGGTATCGAAAATTTAGATCTACAAAGTGGCGTTAGTTTAACTACGGAAATTTTTTTCTGTGTAAGAAATAAATAAACCTCGTAGAAGTGAGAAATATGTGAGGGAAGATGGAATTTTGTTTGAGTTAGTATTTTTGAAATTGTAAAAGAATCAAAAGTGTTATCACATACTTTTCTTCCAAATAAACTTCCTTAGAGTGAAAAGTGAATGAGAAACGAAATTTGTTTGTCAACAATTTCTTTCGTTTTGAGAGAGAAATTACAAACTATTTCCCTAGCTAATATATGGGGAACATGCAACATGTTCATCGGAAAGATGAAGGTACACTAAAAAATTCAATTTGAAAATTTGGCCCTCTAATTACCTTGCGGAATTGGTCCATATCGATTAATAATAATTTAGAGACTACACTATATAAAGCGATCCATAAGATCCGGCCTGACCGAACTTGTGGAACTTGCTTCTGTTACGTTTATCTAAATACTATGCTATATTTTCCAAATTCAACGTTCGCCATTTTGCCGAAAACTTAAAATACTCTCTATGTTAAGCTCACAGTTGGGGTTTTTTTAGGAAAATGCGAATAAAAGAGATACACTTCTTTTTTGTAACATAATTTTGTTTTTGTTTATTTGTGTAATTTTATACAATTTTATACATAATGGCCTTATGCATAATAAATTAAAATTAGTATGGCAGTTTTTTTTAAATCAAAAAACAAGGATTGCATCATATTACACACTTTAGTATCGTTGTAAATCTCATCTTTGGAAATTGGGCTTTGTTTTTGGGTTCGTTGGATTTTCTTTTTTTTTAACAAATTGAATTTTTGGCTTAATTTCTTGGTTGTGTTGTTTTCTAAAAAATCGTATGCATTTAATAAAATTTTATTATTATTTTTGTTTTTTTATTGGAGTCGTTTTTTAACATACACATATAGTAATTGTTTATATTTTTCTTATTTCTTTGTTTTATAGTTATTTGTGTTTAATTATTTAGTGTATATTATATCATCATTTTGTTACTTAAGTTTAAGAGACTAAACATAAAATTTATTTTAAAAAAACGTATTAAAAAAAAGGAGAATTTTATAAATTCGTTTAAATGGCAGATTAGAATGTTGTAGGGTGTTTTGTATTGTGGTTTGTTGTTGGATAAAATCTTTGCTGTTTTGGTTTTTCTTTTTGAATTCGTGTTGTTTTGTGCACTGGGTGAGAGGGGGAGGCGGCCAATGGTAGGACAACCAGATAAGACAACAATCTAAAGGATCGTTGTTTCATTTCTTTTTTGGTATTCGTATTACTTAGGTTTATATGAATAAAATGTTTAAAATTTTTGACAATTTTTGTTTTGAATTAAGGAATTGGTTTCGATTAAAGAACAGAGAAATTAAAACAAAAGTATAAAAAAACAAAACAAAATGGCACTTGAGCGAGTTTTGAGGATTAGCTTAGGGAATGGGAATAAAACTGGGATTGGGTTAGGAGGGGAATTTTGTAATTTGCAAAAAGCTTTATAGAGTATAAAAGTCAGGCGGAGGGGATATGGGATTCATATTTGTTGAGCATCCTCTTATGAGTTCTTAATACAAACTTGACATCTCGAGACTCTTTCTTGCAAGCGACCGCTTTAGAGTTACCATATCGGGTCTCTGGAATTGTTGGTTATTCATCTAAGGTTACCATCCAGAAACTGTTTATTGTGTCACTAGAAGAAACAGTGGCCCTTACCACCGTTACACTCAATAAATGGTATGGGGCGGAATCTTCCAGACAAGAGCCAGTAGAGGACAAGTCTTGTCCACCACCTCCATTGCCTGCGCAGTGCTGTGTTTGCGAATAAGAAATGAAAAACGTCAGTTCCCATATTAAAGCCACTTCTCGGGATATTTTGTAAAACTTACCATCATGAAACTGTAACTACTCATAAACCTTCAACCATTGGGACAATTTGGTATTTCCAAAGATTGACTGTGTACAGCAATAACATTTGATGGAGCCTCACAAACAACACAACGTGAAATGTGTGCACTAACATCTTGAGCTGGCACTGGCGACATCGGCATGGGCTGGACATTGGTGGTCAACCAGAAGGATTTGTCATTTCTGGAGGCATAATTGCAGATATTGTTGGCGCCACATGGACATCATTGGCAAGGTGGAGAGAAACGACGTACACAGGACCAGGTGAGCCCAAATCTTTGATTGTGAGCATAATCATTACCATCGACATACAACAAGGAATAGCCAGTCCATAATTCGACATGTCCGGGTTCGCAACGGGTACAGTAGATGTTTGACTGTGTCTGACCAATAGGATACCGGTAAGATAATCTTGGGCGTGTGTGCAAGCAAGACCGGCATCACCCTTTGGACCATGGGACCAGGAGACCTTCACGGCCAATAACACCGGGTGGACCTTTGATCGCCTTTGGAACCGGGACGGCCAACAGCACCAGTTAAGCCCATAAGACCCATTTCACCCTTCTCACCGCGTTCACCTTGCAGACCGCCATTACACGAGGACCAGGTGCACCACGATCTCCCTTTTACCGTCTCTGCCAGGATAGCCAGGTTCTCCCTTGGGGCCTGGGGAGGAATCATACCAGGTTCACCTTTGTCACCTTTCATGCGGGAGCGCCATCACGTCCATTACGTCCAGGAGTACCTTGGAAACCTTTCTCGCCTGGAGCACCAACTGGGCGTGGCAACCTTCCATACCATCCATGCCACGGTCACCCTTAAGTCCCATTAGAACCTGGCATACCAGGTGCACCAACCATGCCATTTCACCCTTACTCACCTTTGTGGCCTTGGTTACCAGGAAGACCATTGTCACCTTATGGGGTCCAGGATTAGCCCATATCACCACTTAAATACTTTGAACACCAGGCATTCCATTGGCCCATCTCTGCCAGGGCACCAGTGAGGACGCATCCACCTTAGGTCCTGGGGGACCAATAGGGGACGGGAGCACCCATTGACCAGGAGTACCAGGTAATCCGCTAAAGACCCTTATTTTCACCCTTTTTGGGCCAGGAAGCACAGGAGCGCCTCGAGAAATATAAAATCAGTTGGATTTTTGTAATATTTCTCATATACATACCTTCGCGATCCATTTTTGCCAGATGCGACCAGGAAGACTTTCTCTCCCTTGATTGTTAGACCAGGGGCTCCAACATCACCCATTGGACCATGTCACCCTTCATACCAGGCATACCATTCAAAACCAGGAAGCGCACCAGGAGGTACAGTTATCCACGATCACCCTTGGTCCGCTGAAACAGGAGCGACCTTGGCTTACCCTTAAAGACCATAGGACCACGTATAACCACATGAGACCCAGCTTCACCCCATTTCACCACGTTCGCCCTTGATTGTTATTGGCGAACGGCATTTAAGACCAGGTCAGACCAGTTAGCCACGACTCACCTTTAGGGACAGGAGGCACCATTGTGAAACCGGGCATACCACGTTCACCCTTTCACCTAGCTCCCATTGATCCCCAGGACATATCTCTTTCTGTG
>PGFW01033611.1:33875-45065 GCA_003123925.1 Haematobia irritans | reverse complement strand
AAAGATCTAAACATTTTTAGGTTCGTGACGCATGTTCTTTTAACTAAGAGAAAAAACATTTTTAATGAATACATAACATTTTAAATCGCTGGACGCGGATTGGTCTTATTCATTAAAAGAATATCTGTTTGATATCACATATAATAACATTTTAGATGAGGACAAATTTAGCATTTTTCTTTAGAAGCATGTTCACTGAGCCAACATGGTTGCAGGTTAAAATGTTACACGGTTGACCGAGCAAAAAATAGCTCGCTATCATATTATCTTGGCTTATGCGAGATATGATTGCTTGGACAATTCATGTTTCTTTCTCTGGTCGTGTATAAAAGCCTATTTCTTTGAGTTGAATACCAAAATAACACTTCCTATTAGACATTTATTTCTAAAGTTTTTTCAGGACAACCTTTTAATCGGATGTATTACGTCACATAGTGTGTTTAGATATGAGAAAATAGCCGGCCGGCTTTCTTTGTTTATTTTATCTCATTTATTTTGATTTTTGTTTACATTTGAGTAACCCTCGAATGAGAATCACTTGCTCAGAAAAGTATCTGTGGAATGAATTTTTTTTTCTCAGACAGAGAAGAATTTAACTAAAGCCATTAATACGTTTATTTTACATTTGATGTTAGTTGCTCACGAAGATCCGTCTTTTGCAGTTGGAAAGGTCTCAATGAAACAAAAATTATAGAGGAAAGTGAACAATAAAAAGAAGATCTACACAAGGGTTTAAAATATACGACCTACAATTTGCTGGCAATGGGGTCTAGCTACATAGCCCAACTGTTTGTGTGGCTAGCAGGAGTATTGTTGTTAGTCCATATTGTTCCATCAAATGCTGAACTTACTCCACCATATTTTAATTTGGCTACCGGACGTAAAATCTATGCAACTGATACATGTGGCAGTGACACCGATGGACCAGAATTATACTGTAAATTAGTAGGTGCTAATACAGAAAACGATCCATTCGATTATTCGGTTATTCAGGGTCAGGTAAGAAAATATATCACAATAGGTACATATGTAATATGTGTTGTTGCGATTGAAAAAATAGTCCATCGATTTTGTATATAACTTCTTAAGATCTTTTTCCATACATTTATTAAAGCGAGAAAATTGTAAATAATCGATAACAAAGTCTTCAGAATTTTCACTAGCCATGAACTTTTGTCATATGTCTCAAAGGCCGAAAAAATGTGCCGATCGATACATCGTGCCTAAG
Organism: Haematobia irritans; assembly: GCA_003123925.1. Classification (NCBI taxonomy): domain Eukaryota; kingdom Metazoa; phylum Arthropoda; class Insecta; order Diptera; family Muscidae; genus Haematobia; species Haematobia irritans. The sequence goes on along the minus strand of PGFW01033611.1, from coordinate 43,837 downwards.
ACAAAATGTGTACTCGCAACAATGTATATGCCATTTCTTATAGTTTAGAAAACTTTTTCGACTTGATATGTATGCCATCCCGTCTGTTGCATGCCGATAACATCATCCCTAACGAAATTTTCAGCAAAAATTCCCACGCATTTGCCTATTGCCTAATAGAAATTTTCGGCATTTGAGGTGCATTACCGGACATTCTATGTAATGCGCATTTCACTGATGGCTGTGATTTAAAAGTACAATTTAATATACTTACAAACAACATGAGAAACAAATGAACAAGCATTCTTGTCCTGTATGCATCCAAACAATTTCATCACAGCGATTTTTCGCAAAAAACCCTCATCACATTTTCAGCTTGAATATTTCTCACACAATCGATGAGGCGCCGAAGTTAGGCGAAAGCATTAATAATATAACCCAATTAAGTTCAATCATCCTGCCACATTCCAATAAATAACAAATAGCAAAGTCCCTGAAACAAAACCGCATTATTAATATAAATTATTTAAGATACATTAAATAAAAATCGATTTAAGCGTACCAAATTAATAAAATAAATGATTTTATTAAAATAAATTTTAATTATTTAAATTAAAAAACGAACATTAATTTAAATAATACTATATTAAATTAGATTAAAAATAAATTATATTTAAATTAATTAACTAAATTAAATAAAGTATTATAATTGCTTTTAGTTTAGTTTATTTAATAAATTAAAAATATTTTTACTTAATTTGCTTATTGTACATATGTAGATGGGAATAAGTTTATTTTGTTTTATTTTAATTTAATTTCGTATATATTGAAGGAGTATGCAACCTAAATTTTAAAATACTTCAGTTTACCATAATAATATCTAAATAATCCTCTAAATTTGCAAATTTGAATCTTTAGTCATTAAAGATAAAAAGCTGTCAAAAATAGTTGTGAAACACTTATTAAAAAAATTTACGTCTTTGGTTTAAAATGGTGACGGGGGTATAATAAGTTTGTCAAATTCCGTTTAGTTAACACATTCGGAATATCGATTTTCCGACTATATAAAAAAGTATATATATATTGCTTGCATTCAGGGAGAAATTCTAAGACGATATTAAGCATTGTCCGTCTGTCTGTCTGTCTTGTTGTAATCGGCGCTACAGGCCTTCAAAATAATGGCGCTATTTCGTCCCGAAATTTGCACATGATAGTTTTTTGTTTGCCAGGCAGGCTCCAGTTCGAAGATGGACTATATCGTCCAAGTTTTGATATAGTCCCCATATAAAAACGCTTATTTTTTATCAGATTTTGCTGAAATTAGGAAATCTAGAGGTATTTTGGGACCATTAAAGAGCGTGTGTCGAAAATGGTCCGTATCGGTCCATGTTTTTAGTATAGCCCCCATATAGGACCGATCTCCCGATTTATGCTTTCTTAGGCGTCTAAGCAAACACTATTTTCTATTCCGATTTTTCTGAAATTTGCAAAATCTAGAGGTATTTTAGACCATTAAGAGGTTGGTGTCGAAAATCGTTCGTATTCGTCCATTGTTTTTGATATAGCCCCCATATAGACCGATCTTCCCGATTTTGCTTCTGGGCGTTCTAGAAACTGATATTTACCATCCGATTTTGCCTGAAATTGTAAATCTATAGGTATTGTGGACTATAAAGAGGGTGTAGAAAATGGTCCATATCGGTCATGTTTTGTTATAAGCCCCATTATAGATCGATCTCCCGATTTTGCTTCTTACGCGTCTAGAAACAATATTTTCTATCCGATTTGTAATTGAAATTGAAAATCTAAAGGTATTTTGGGACCATAAAGAGATGTGTCGACAATGGTCCGCATCGGTCCATGTTTTGATATAGCCCCCATATAAACCAACCTCCCGATTTGGAGTCTTGGCCTATAAAAAACCGTAGTTTTTATCCAATTGCCCTTGAAATGGAAAGTATGAGGTAATTTGAGGACCATAAAAAGGTGCTGCCAAAAATGGTGCTCATTCGGTCCATGTTTTCGGTATAGCCCCCCATGATAGACGATTTTCCCGATTTGCTTTTAGGTCTTCTAGAAAACAAATAACTTACCATCCGATTTGCCCTGGAAAATTGGAAAATCTAGAGGTATTTGAGGCGGACCATTAAAAAGTACTGCTGCCGAAAAAGGTGCTCATCGGTCCATGCTTTTGATATTGGACCCCATAGAGACTGATTTCCCGGATTTGTTTCTTGGGCTTCTAGAAACCTATATTTTCTTATCCGATTTCCTGAAATTGAAATCTAGAGTTTCTTGCGGACCATAAAAAGGGTGTGCGAAAAATGAGTTGCCCATCGCGCTCTATTTTTTTGATAATAAGCCCCCCATTAATAGACGATCTCCATTTTTGTTCGTTGGGCTTCTTAGAAACTATATTTACCATCCGCTTGCCTGAAATTCTTGAGCTTACAATAAAACTGTATTTATTACATTGATTTGCCTTGAAAATTCTTAAATTCTAGAGCGTATTTTAGACACAATAAGAAATGCCGAAATTGAGGTATATCGGTCCATTTTTTGGTATAACCCCCATTATAGACTGATCTCTCGATTTTTACTTCTATATTTTCTGGCCGATTTGTTTTGAATTGAAAATCTGGAGGTATTTTAAGATCACAAATATGTGAGTAGCAAATGGTGCCTATCGGTCCATGTTTTGGTATAGCCCCCATATACACCGATCTCCCGGCTTTATTTCTTGGGCTTCTAGAATCCGTAGTTTTATCCGATTTGCTAGAAATTATTGTAATCTATAATAAAATTTTAGACAACGAACATTTCTTTTTCTTATAAAGTGTTTTCGTTTATTCAACGATTGTCTCTAAAATTTGTTGTCAAAAGAAAACTTTTGCTTGTCTAAATATTACGTTTCTCAAAAAAGAAAACACTGTCTATTCAGGGTATAGCAGGCGCACTGAACAATGAAAATTGCCCTTCAAACTGAAAGTAAAAAGTTCCAGATTTTACTCATCGTATTAAATAAATGGCCGAAAAAATCTACAGATTTAAGATTTTTAAATCAAGAGCGTAATTACACATATATACGCATAATGTTTATATTTTCTCTAAAAACTCAAACAAAAAATGGTTCTCATAAATCCAGAATCTTATCTTGTCTTCATAGGAGGAATCTTTAAAGTTTGTCTTCGGGAGCTGGCTCGTTTGGAGACAGATTTGTGCATCAAACCCTACAATTCTTTATATTATCAAGTAACCCCAATACGACGAAGAGTTTTCATAGTAAAACTATTATACTTGATTTCATTGTGTGTTTTGGTATTAAAATTCGGCCGGCCGAATTTACTGCTGTATATACTTGTATGTTTATTTTTGTTTACTGTTGGTTTGATTTAAAATATTATTTCTTGTGTGCCAGATTTTTAGATTGTGTGGTACACTTTTTGCGGTAGGGTACTTATATTGAACAATTACCCAAAGTAATCTCCAGCCAGATATATAATATATGATAAACCCTTGAAATTATTTTAATTTTGGAACAGGGTATGGATAAATAAACCATTTGTATATGCAGGCCAATCCATCAGAACTCAAAAATATAAACGACCACTGTAATTATTAAAAAAACATAAAAATTAGAAAATATTTTATACAAAACCAAAGTCTGTTTTCCTTTAATACGGTGTGATAACATTTCAATTGCTTTAATGTGAAATCGAAAAACAACCGCCACTTTACCGATAAATTCAACTTCGGCCAATACTAGCGAGATTTTCACTACTTATAGAACACCTGATGCAACGGACGTTCTGATAGCCCATACAAAATTATATCAGTAGTTAAAAGAAAATTACTACGCCTAAAAAAATAACTTACCAAAATTTGCTATGGCTAAGAATTTTTCCATAATATATGCAAGTGACATTAATATCATATATAGTACAATAATTAGTTCGTAACTACATAAGTCCCATAAGAAGTTGCATTAACCATAATTTTAAAATGGGTTACACCAGAGATCAACTGATAGTTTCCATATTATGAGCTTCTTCAGTCCAGGGGAGCTGATAAAAAACTTGCCAACGCTTAAAGGCATTATTATGCCCCATGTTTAAAGCAACATATAAAAATTGCTGTAGTGGCTTAAGAGCAATACTATCATTGACAGGTTCCCAAATAGGTTGCATTTTAACATTTACTCGCTTAAATGGATTTTGCGGATAGAGATCGCTAGAATAGGGAGAAAATTAACACTTTATCATTTTACATAACGGTTGCTTTCTTAGTGCTATCCCATTTTGACATTCAAAAGAAACGAGAGAACCCACTGCATAGGGTATTTATTTAATTATTTTCGTAGGCAGAAATCGAACCACCGACCTTTTGTATGCCAAGGCGGGCATGCTAACTATGTGCACACGGTGGCCCCTCGATAAACCGTTGGTATGAACATCCTAACGAAAAATTTTATTTCGTGCGCAATCATTGTTCCCACAGTGGTAGAATTCTACCAAATAATGGTAAGATTGTTTTACTGCTTTGCGTACTTTGGTAAATTCTTGACGCGTTTTAGCTAGATTTTGCAAAACTGTTCTTCTCCAATTAAGAGGACAATTTTGTTTAGAAATGAAATTTTGTTAAAAAAAATTCATTTCGCATGTCAATCATAGTTGCCAACATGTTGTAGAAAAAAAAAATATGGTAGATTTTTCTATTGTTTTGTACTTTTGTAGAATTCTTGATGTTTTTGTTGACAAAATTTTCTATAAATTTGAAAAAAAATTCTTATAGAATAAAATTTTTATAGAAAATTTTTCTATAGAAATAAATATTTGACAAAATTTTTATTTAGAAATACAATTTGACAAAATTTTCTATGGAAATAAAATTTGACAAAATTTTTATAGAAATTAAAATTTTGACAGACAATTTTTCGATAAATTGCAACATTTCAAGTATAATTAGAAAATTTTCTATAGAATAAATATTGACAAATTTTCTTATTAAGAATAAATATTTGACAAAATTTGATTCTATGCGAAATAAAAATTTTTGGCAAAATTTTGCTATAGAAATAAATTTTGGACAAAATTTTCTATAGATAATAAAATTTTGACCCCCAAAATATATTCTACAGAAATAAAATTTGACAAATTTCTATAGGAAATCAAAAAAATTGACAAATTTTCTCAGAATAGAATAATTTTACAAATGTATAAAATAATTGGAAAAAAATTTTCGTATAGAAATAAATTTTGACAAAAATTTTCTAAATAGGAAATAAAATTTTTGAAAATTTTTATAGAAATAAAATTTTGAACATAAATTTTCATAAATAGCAAATAAAGTTTTGACAGAAATTCATAGTTCGATTTTGCATTTTAAGTAAATATAAAACATTTGACAAATTTTCTATAGAATAAATTTTGACAAAATATTTCTATTAGAAATTAAATTTTGCAAAATTTTCTATAGAAAATAAAATTTTGACAAATTATTTTTCTATAGAAATAAAATTTTGACAAAATTTTTCTATAGAAATAACATTTTGACAAAATTTTTCTATAGAAATTAAAATTTCTGACAAAAATTTTCATATTAGAAATAAAAAATTTTGACAAAATTTACTATAGAATAAAATTTTGACAAAATTTTTCCATAAGAAATAAATTTTTGAAAAATTTTCTATAGAAATTAAAATTTTGACAAAATTTTCTATAGAAATTAAAATTTTACAAAATTTTCTATAGAAATTAAATTTTGACAAAATTTCTATTGAATGAAATTGCAAAATTTTTATGTATATAATTTAAAAGTTTCTAAGGTTGATTTGTCAGAGCCTTTGATAACTTTTTTTTAAAAAAAAACGCCATAAAATTTGCAAAATCTCATCGTTCTTTATTTGAAACTGTTAGATTGGTCGCATGACATTTTACTTTTTTGAAGATAAATTTCATCTTAAATGTGACCGCGGCTGCGTCTTAGGTGCGTCCATTCGGAAAGTCCAATTTTGGGGCACTTTTTCGAGCCATTCGCGCCCGGAATAGCCCGAATTTCTTCGAAAATGCTTGTCTTCCAAAGCTGGAATAGTTGCTGGTCTTATTTTCTGTAGACTTTAGACTTGGACGTAGCCCCAACAAAAAATATTCTAAAGGCCGTCAATCGATGATCATTGGTGGCCAACTATACCGGTCCATTTCTTGAGATGAATGTTCTCCGAAGTTTCCCTCAAAATGGCCATAGAAATCGCGAGCTGTGTGGACATGTAGCGCCATCTTGTTGAAAACACCACATAATCAACCAAGTTCAGTTCCTTCCATTTTTGGCAACAAAAAGTTTGTTAGCATCGCAGACGATAGCGATCGCCATTCACACGTAACGTTGCGTCCAACAGCCTGCCACCCTGGTGCTGTCTTTTGAAAAAAATCGGTCCAATGATTCCACCAGCGTACCGCAAAACACACCAAACAGTGCATTTTTCGGGATGCATGGCAGTTTCTGAAACGGCTTCTGGTTTGCTCTTCACTCCAAATGCGGCAATTTCCTTATTACGTAAGCCATTCAACCAGAAATGAGCCTCATCGCTGAAACAAAAATTTGTCGATAAAAAGCGGATTTTCTGCAACTTTTTCTAGGGCCCGCATTCACTGAAAATTCGACGTTGTGGCTCGTTAGTAAGTCTATTCATGATGAAATGTCAAACCATTTACTGAGTCATCTTTCTCTTTGACACCATGTTCTGAAATCCCACGCTGAATCTGTCAAAATACTAATGCCATGAAAATCCTAACCTCAAAAAATGCACCCTGTTATAAAAATAACATTTTACAAATTTTACTATCAGAAATAAAATTTAGACAAAATTTTCATAGAATTAATATTGACAAAATTTTCTATAGAAAATTAAATTTGACAAATTTCTATAGAAATTAAATTTTGACAAAATTTTTTATTAGAAATTAAATTTTGACAAAATTATTAAGAAATAAAAACTTTTTTTAAAAAAAATTTCTATAAAAATAAAATTTTGACAAAATTTTTTTGTTTTGCTTATGGGAGCAAAATTTTAACAATCGAAAATAATGCCTCACGGAATTTTGGCTAGCCAATATAACAATGCATTTCTTATGGATAGCGGAAATTTCCGACAGAGGGGCATACCAAGCTTTTTCTTATATAAGGATATCTAAGCAATCGATAACAGCGACTCACGAAATTTCCATCAAAAAAAAAATAGCTACATACACTGAAAAAAATATTTATGTATTATTAAAGATTACGCAACCTTACAAATTTTAGGCATGCGCAATTGACAAATTACTAAGGACAATCTTTTCATTTGAATTATTAAAATTAGTTTAATCTTAATTTATTAATTCGAATTTGAACATGGCCCGGTAAGTGTATAATTACTAAGGTCAATTCTTAAATAAGAACATTTTTTTAAAAAAGTCTTTATTAATTGAAATGTTATAAGGAGTCCACGCAATTTGCAGAGCTTTTGAGGGGATAGATATTTTTTGGCTTTTGATTAAATGCTTTTAACATCCAATAGATCTAAGGATTTTGTACTAGCTTGAACATCGAAAAGAGTAAAATATTATGTCTAAATTCTTTATGACATTAAGGAAAGGCCGCAAAAAATTTTTGCCGGCTCTTGCTCGAATTATAAAGATCCTTAGAGCCAAATTCTTTGGACAAGTAAGTTTTTTTAGTGTATGGTGTTCTTATGTTATGAGGAAATTTCGATAATATGCAGACCGGGTTTAGTATTATAGCCATTAAAATGTCTATAATACGATTTCGGTTACTACTATGAACATTTTAGGTTGTTTTACGTTATCATGTTATATTTCCCAGTGAAAATTGGAAAAACCGTCACTATCGATTTTTTCACAGGAAACACATTGTAAAGATGTAAACCAAACGAAATTCACTCTACAACAAAAAAATTTCACGAAAAATTTTTCCAATTTAAAAATTTTAATTGAGTTTTAAAAAAATATTCAATTAAAATTTTATTGATTCAACAATTTTTTAATTGAAACAAAAATCAATCACAAAAATAAAGTATCAATTAATTTTTTTAATTGATCAATTAACTTTTTAATTGACCTTAATTAATTTTTTAATTTGATACTATCATTTTCTGTGATTGAAGACATTTCAATTAAAAATTAATTGGATCAATTAATTTCGTGATTTAATCAGAAAAAATTTTTTGTGTGTAGAGCTACATACTGGCTTAAACAAGAGGTTGCAGAGTTTACGAAAATGTATGTTTCATGCCGATAAGGCAATTTTTCCCTATATTGTAACATATTTCCATAAATAAATTTCGCCAACAATTTGTTTTCTCTAGACGTGCATCCCAAGCGTTTGACAGGAAATATAAATAATCCTGGAAAATCCAGAAATGCTTTGGGGCAGCATATAGACATTCTAGTGAAATTTTTAGTACCAAGACACAATTGTCTACGAAATTCCCTGAGCCATTTGTATTGAACTTTTTATATTGTTCCTCCCACTAGCAACACATGCCGATATGCCGTTCAAATAAATCTTTTTATGGAAAAAATGTATACAATGTACGAAAATTTCGCTGGACCAGATAGTCATTCATTTCTAAGGCTAACAAAAAACCCTCTGAATGTGCATACAGAGTTTATGAAGATAAAAATTCCGTAGACACAATGTTATCGGCTGTTTGATGTGATCCATCACAATTTTATTATATTACTGTCTACTATACTCACTTCAATATGACCTTATGTGCCAAGTTCAAAGCAACACAGGACTATGGAATATTCTCTCATTTATCCACAAAGTCATATGACTGGTATCCAACTTTTCAATAGCAGCAATTTTATTATAAACATTTACATCCGTATTGATAACATTATCATAAGATGGAGATGACCCACATTGTATATGATCAATAATCCATTTCTGAGGTATCCACTTAAACTTTGTACGTTGCATTTCTTCAATGGATGTAATTTCAAAATATTTGCAATCATTACGCCCAATAAACAGATTTTATTTGACTTAAACCAAAGTCAATCGCTTCAATAGATCTCAAATCTGAGACATACTATAAATCAAGCATATCAATACTAATGCAAAACATTTTATAACACTGTACAAACATTGGGTGCTTGAATACAATAGTTTCTTGTACAATAAAGCACTTGTTAAGGAAAAATTTGACCTTCTGGTTTAGGCTCATTAAGCAAATTCAATGTTTTATTTATATGTTGTAAATGTTTTCTAATTTCTGGTCGTGTGGTTAATTCCATATAGACTTCATTCAAATCATTTTCCGTGACATACATCTTAATTATTCCCAAACGATTAATTTCTCTTTCCAGATCTGTGAATAATTTTGAAAAATAATTCTTTTGCTTTGGGGCAAGATGTATACAACGCGATTATTGAAATGGGAATATATATAGATATTGCTTATGTATTTCTTTAGGAAATTTGTTATGTCCTTTGTAGATGCTTGAGAATTTGTTAATAGAACCTATAGATATAAGAAGAGATATTATGGAGGAAATAATATTTATGAAATAATATTTATGAACTTTATTTTAATTCATGGAATTATTATGTTTGGAAAAAGATTCCTTTACTCTAATAATTTTTTCCGTATGTTAGTTTAATTAACTAATAAACGGGAAAAATTATACATAAATGTAGCAATTACTAAATTCGTACTTCCCATAAAATGGTTCATTATTTCTTTAAATTTGTAAATTTTAATACAAATACGGCCATCTTGAACTTCGTATGGCACTAAAGGCATTCTTGCAATATTGATCTCTAATTTTTTCCTTCAAACTTTTATTGAACAATTATGTCTAATAAATTTTCTTGAATTTCTTGAAAAATATTTACTTATCTGATATCGGAGTGATGCCAGCGTTTTTAATACTGTTTAGATAAAATTTTCTAAAAATAATCAAAATTTTCTAAAGTTT
>PGFW01033598.1:10869-21376 GCA_003123925.1 Haematobia irritans | reverse complement strand
TTCTGCTTCAAGCATATACATTTTGGGTATTGCCCAAAACATTTATATGTTTATCTCTTCAAATATATATATGCTTTGAAAGCATATTAGTCTAAACAATATAGTTTGAAGGTACTCTTAAGTTCCAAACATTTTGTATTTTTCTGGCATCCAAATTCAATAATTGTTGTCTTCCCAAAAAACCAATATGTTATTATTGTGAGACATATAATATTTTGAACATTTTGCACCCAAAAATTTATTATATGCTTAAAAAAATTCTCCCAAACAATATTTGCTCAAAATTTTATTTTATTTATTTATACTATTTACAATTCATAATTGAAATTATGAAAATAAAACAGTTAATATAGGTGTTAACAACGATAGGTTTTCGACCTTGAATGCTCAAAATTTGTTTCTACCTAAATTGTATAATTCTCCCACATCTTTCTCACTTCCACGAAGATTTATTTAAGTTCTTTAGCACCTTTTTTCTGTAATACAAACACTTGTAGAAGAAATTATTCAAATTTTATGATTTTTTATTTTAATTTTACCTTTTTTCCGGCCGGGGATTCGAACAGCGGACCACTCAGTTTGTAAAGATCAAAGAAGTAGCTGATCAATTGCCCAAGGACAAATTAAAATGTTAATTTTGTAATAACAAAAGCAACAACACCAACTTTAATTCAATATCGCCTCCCTGTTAAATAGCGCTCCAAAGCTACTAAACACATATATGTTTATAGGCTATTTCTAAAATTAACTATATCGTTTGCATCCAAGCATATATATCTTACAAAACATTTATGTTCCCAAACATAATATTTTCTAAACATATTTAACCATATAATGTTCCAAACATGTTATGCTAGTTTATGAACATTATATGCTTGCACTCAAAATATTGTGCTTTAAAAATTTGTGTTCCAACAATATGTTTATAAGCCAACATATGAAAAACAGTCTTTTTCACCGTGTATATAACAAACAATTTCATTTTGACCGTATCAGCCAAAAGTTAAACTCATTCCTATTTATTTAGCATGTTCTTTGGAAATATCGTATTTTATGGCTTGTTTTAGAACAATACTAAATAGAACCGGAAACAACCCCAAATCATTTGCCACTATTTGAATTGACCTCAAAATCGTTGGATTATAAATTATGATCCTTAAATTTAATGACACTATATCCAATCGATTTGGGATGAAAGAAACTCTTCAAAATTTAACTAATGTCGAAAAACCCCTTATGGTGTATATTATAGCAATTCTAAGTCGTTGGAAAAAATTTAAAATAAATGTACCTTCTTCGAGTTTTTAATAGTTAACATGCTTTTCATAAACACCTTTTATGTGTAGGGCTGACAATGTAATCAAATGTTTATATCATTTCAATGCATCAAACAACTATCCTTATTTATCCCTCAACAATTAACTTCAAATATAAAGCCCGAATGCCTAGGACAAAGGCTTGCGGTTTCTTTTTTTTTTTTATTTTTTTTATTTTTCAGAGGCTAAAGAATACAATCATGTTTTCAGACATTTATATACTTAAGGCCATACAGTCAATCATGTCATTTTAATTGCTGAGTGGTATGTATATAATAATTAGACAAAAGTCTTAAAATAAGGGAAAATATTCAGGGCTCTGAAGTATGCGGAAGGATAACTAGACGACATAACATAGCCTTCACAAGTGGCTGCCAATTTTAATCAAATAGAGGAGCATAGCAATTGGAAATGGGAACTTTCTTTGATGAGTTTAACACAGTCGTGGCTAAGGGCCTACAAAAAGTTATCCCAGCTTAAAGTATATGTGAATTATCGGTGTAATGGTGATGGTGAAAGGACTTCTTTCTGTGAGTGTTATCAGATGACTGCTTGTTTAAAAACACACCATCATCATTTGCATACCATTTGAGAGTGAATGAACAAAGTGCCCTCCCCCCTCCATAATGAAAAAGTTAATTGATATACGGGACACAGAATGACATTGACATTTTTCGTATAGAAGTTTGGGAGGTTAGTAGAAGTCAAAGTAAGGTTCAGCCAAAACTCCCCCATTGCATCAAAGGTAGACAATGAGTTTGAGGTCAGGGGACAATTGCATGCCTTAAATACAATAGATAAGATAAGAAATCGCTTTGTATTTAATGTAAATTTATGATAAAATCTGAAAATTACGACGAAGAATTTGAAAATGCGCCAAGTTTAAAATAATAAATAAGCCTAAGGATAGGCCTGGCAATGATTTGTTCAGCCATAAAAAAACAGGTACATTAGATGTTTAGGAGGCAAAATGACGAAACAAATCCGATGAGAAATCGGTTAGGATTTAAATAAGTATAACCATGCTTCAAAATATATCGAAAATATATTTGCCTTAGGGAACTAACCGTTATAGCTAATGGATAGCATTGCCTGTCTTGTGTACGGAATAGCCATGATTCAAATCAGCATTTTCGATAGATACCCAAAACGCTCAGCTTGGTTTTTCTCCTCTCATTAATGCTGATAAACGATCTCGAGTGTTTCCAATAGATTTGCTAACCCAGCCAAAAAAGCGTCGCCAAAAAAGTAGTGAAAATGTTCTTATTTTGGATCCGGAAGTGGTGCCAAAATTGGGGAAAACCCGCTCTTATGTTAAACGATAAGTAATTTAGAAGCACAGCGAAAAAGTTATTTCAGGAAAGAACTAGATACAAATAAAAATTGTATATATCTCGATGTAAAATAACAGTATTGTCAGATTAGGAGTATTTTTCCCAAATCACGGATTTTTGTTTTGGCTGGGAGTTTTTTTTTATTTATGTGGTAATAAGCGACTTGGCTTGTGCCAATAAAATAGTTCGTTTAAGGATTTTTCCACCTTATAATCACTAGCAATTAAAAAAGTTGTAGAATGCGTGAAGCGACGTACAATAACACTTATACGCCAATCTTTTAAGAAATAAAGTTAGGTTTTGTGCTAAACCGAGCTCCTGTTGACCAAGACAGCTTCATATTTTAGTTATTAATTTTTTTGAAAAAGTCCAGCTCCTACTAAAGTGATACTTCAAATTTGGTCAATATAACTTGACGTATTTTTTAAATTTGCATTTAAAAAACTGAAACACGCCTCAATTTGAAGGTGTGTATGTGTGCTAAATGTTGCTCCTATTTGATTTTGGAATTCACTCTTCAGTTGTCAGAAAGTTGCCGTCCAAGCAAGAAGTAGCAGCGCTATCAAAATTTTTGTTCGCGCATCGCGAAAATCGAGCTACTCGCACGCCCAAAGCTGGCAAAATCGCTAAAAGTTGCCAAATCAACATTACAAATGTAATTTAAAGTGTTTGGGGACGAGGAACGCTTGTGACAGCAGAAGTCTGCGATCGCGGGGGAAATCGCAAAACTCGAAAGACCGACTGAAGGACGACAAAGGTTGCCGATAGTTTTCAACGCCGAAACCCTAACCTCCTCTCTTCCGAGATGCCGCCAAATAAGCTGAGGTGTTATCGTCTACAACCGTGCATCGAGCCAAAAACGAGCCGGACTAATCGACTTAACAAGAAGCGAGTTGACTCCAAATCGCGTATGAATAAACAAAAATACGTACGGCCAAAGCGCGGATCCGAGGCTCGTACACGACGATGCTGACGAAGTTTACTGCGTGCGTAAATGGGACGACGAAGCCTACGTCAAAAGCCGTACTACAAGCAGCTTCCGAACAGGAGTTTTATACGGCCAAAAGAAGGGGGAAAGTAAGCAGATTTTTCAGCACATAAATCTGTCAAAGCTTCCGCAACGAAAATATCTGTTTTGGCAAGCCATTCTGTACCTGTGGCTTGAAAAAGCAGCCATTCACTAGCTTCCGGGACTGTCAAACCAAGAAATTTACGTGAAAGAGTGTTTGAATAAACCGTCTGTTGCCTTCCCTGAAGAAACACGTTTGTTCCGCTACTTGTTTTGGCCGGATTTGGCATCTTGCCATTACGGCTAAAAATCGCCATGGAGTGGTACAGCCGCCACAACGTGCAGGTTGGTTTCCCAAGACAAGAACCCTCCCAACACGCCAGATTTCTCCGCCCAATAGAGAAATACTGGGCCTATTGTCAAGCGGAACCTAAAGAAAAAGACCAAAAAAAAAAACTGCTAAGACGCAGCAGCAGCTTCAAGGCAAAATGGCTTTCTGCGGCGAAGAGGTGGACCAAGGTGGGCTGTTACAAATTGATGGCAGGCTGTCAAGCGCTGATTGCCCCGGCAATTCGGATTTGGAAAAGCGAAAGACCCTTAACTGAATATTTTCCCTGAATTTTATACTAACTTGAACTTTGAATAAAGAAATTTAATTTGGTTTTTCTTTTAAATAAACGATTTTCACGATTTACACGCCGTTTTTCCTTGAACCAAATTTTAGACCGTTCGACCTTTATTATATGGAATTATGGATCTCTACCGTTTACTATTACGGAATCTTATTAAGAGAAGCTCTCAAATTTTGGACACCACGCCAAAAGTTGGACAATTTTCGTAGGTTTAGTTTAGGTGGCAACCCGATATTTCAGGCTCACTTACACTATTTCAGATCCCATTGTTGATACCACATTTTGGTTGAACTTCTCTTTATCACTGCAGTGCTGCCCGAATTCCATGTTAAGCTCAATGAACAAGGGACCTCCTTTTATAGCGAGTCCGAAACGGGCGTTCCAATATGCGCAGCTGAAAGCCACGTAGAGAAGCTTTTGAAATACCTCAAAATTCGTCACCAAGCATTACTTGAGGTGGGCGAATAATCCGCCCGCTGAAAAACTTTTTGGTGTTCGCGTCGAAGCGGAATCGAAACCCCACGACCTTGTGTATGTAGGCGGGCAATGCAACCACTGCACCACAGTGGCTCCAATTCTTCGTTAAGACGTTGTTATATATTGCATTAAAAGTAACCTCTCATAATTGGACCAAATGCTGGCCAAAATTTAGCCGACCGTGGGTGTCCACTTTTGAGAGGGACTTCCACTATAGTTGTCAAACACTACGATTATACACTGCCCCAGAAAAGATATCTGTCGTGAGGCCAAAGATTCTATGCCCTTCAAATACGAACTGCGTTTTTGCTTACATAGAAGCCGATTATCTCTGATATAAATTTGCTGTTCCTTGTCCAAAAGTCGATCAACTTTATCTATAAAGTCGTTTTGTCCTTATAATAAAAGTGATTCAACTTATTTATATGAAAGAAAAAATTTAGTTTTGTAAATAAGGTCAAAAGCGTCTTTAATAATTGTGAAAAAATTTCTTCAAAATTAATTGTTATTTATCTCTAAATTTTTTGCCATTTTGCAAAAAAAAAAATGTTCAAAATTAGGGAGATGAATGCCAATACTTTATTTTAAAGAAGTTTTATCACTTCAAAAACATAGCATTACCACATAGTCCATAAAGTCGAAATCTGAATTCAGGGAAATTTAAATGGTCGTTGACACGCTTTTAAAGGACTTTAATAGCACATTGAAGAAAAAAAATTGAAAACCGAATTAAAATAAATTTTTCCAGAATCAAGTACGCCAAAACTCTAAATTTTTAAAAGAGAAGTGTGCCTTTAAAATGCACTGAAAAAACAATGTGCAACCTCACCAGGACGAAAACTTCATTTTCTTGTTAATCTTTTTGAAAATTTTAACATTTAGAAATTCTTAACTAAACAGTATTACAAAAACCGCTGGCCATCACGCCGATGTCATTGAAATAAGTAAATATTTTTCGACAAATTCAAGAAAATTTATTAGATATAATTAAGTTTTTTCACTTGCTGAAGAAACATTTTGTAGTTAAAAGAAAAAATTGGAGTTACAAAATAGCATAAGAATGGTCTTTTAGTGACATACGAAGTTCATGATTTAGAACGCATTTTGAGTAAAATTTCTGCAAATTAAAGAACATAGCTGAACTATTTTTGGTGGAAGACACGAATATTAGTTATAATCTATTATGCTTCATTGTATATATTTTTTTCCTCGGTTTTAGTTAATTCTAACTAACGAACGCAAAAAAATACTTAGAGTAAAGGAAACTTTCTCCAATACCATATAATTCCCATGAACTTAAAATAAAGTTAAAATTGCGCTTTCCCTTCCCTTTTTTTTTTTTTTTTTTTTTGAGTGTGTACTTACTTTAATTTTCCGCTTCTTTGGCTACGAATGAATACCAAAATCAATTTTGTGAAACACAAAATCTTTTGAGGTTATACGGTACTCATGAAGGTTTGACATATTGAGAGCTACTTGAGCTACCTTAATTAATTTTTTTCACTGCCTGAAGAAACAGTTTTGTAGTTTAAAAGAAAATTGGAGTTCTCAAAATTAGCACGAATGTCTTTAGTGACATACGAAGTTTCATAATGAACGCATTTGTAGTAAGAATTTGCAAATTTAAAAGAAATACCTGAAACTATTTTTGTGGGAAGACCGAATTAGTTAATCTTTTATGCTTCATTTATGTAAAGGGTTGATGATTTCTTGATGGTTAGGATTTTCATGCATTGAGTATTTGACAGATCACGTGGGATTCAGGACATGGTGTCAAAGAGAAAGATGCTCAGTATGCTTTTCGACATTTTTCATCATGAATAGACTTCTAACGAGCAACGCTTGCAAGATCATTGAATTTTATTTACCAAAAATCAGTGTTCGGTTCTCGAAATGTGTTTATCGACAAATTTGTTCAGCGATGAGCTCATTTCTGGTTGAATGGCTACGTAAAATAAGCAAAATTGTCCGCATTTGGAGTGAAGAGCAAACAGAAGCCGTTCAAAACTGCCATGCATCCCGAAAAATGCACTGTTTTTTGTGTGTGGTTTGTACGCTGGCTGGAATCATTGATCGTATTTTTTCAAAGACACCAACGTTTACAATGGTCACCACGTTCGATGCTAAACAAACTTAATGTTGCCAAAAAGAAAGAACTGAATTTGGTGACATTCTGTGGCTTCAAACAAGATTTGGCCCGTACATGCCACACAGCTTCGCGATTCTTCATGGCCATTTGAGGGAAAACTATCGGAGAACAATTCATCTCAAGAACATGGACCGGTAAGTTGGGCCCCAAGATCATGCGATTTGATCGCCTTTTGATATCTATTTTTTGTGGGCTACGTCAAAGTCTAAAGTCTACCAGTATAATAAGCCAGCAACTATTGCCAGCTTTGGGAAGAACATTTCGAAGAAATCAGGGCTATCTCCGGCCGAAATGCTCGGAAAAGTTGCCCAAAATTGGACTTTCCGAATGGACCACCTAAGCCGCGGTCAACATTTAAATTGAATTATCTTCAAAAAGTAAAATGTACAATTGACAATCTACGTTTAAATAAGAGGAAACCGATGAGATTTGCAAAATTTTATGGCGATTTTTTTTAAAAAAGGTTATCAAGCTCTTAACAAATCACCTTTATATATATTTTTTCCTCGGTTTTAGTTAATTTAACTAACGAACGCAAAAAAATGACTAGAGCTTAAATGAAACTTTCTCCCAAACATAATACTTCATGAACTAAATAAAGTTAAATTGGCTTCCCTTTTTTTTTTTTTTTTTTATTGGCAGTGTGTTTATCCTTTAACTTTAATTCTCCGCTTTCTTTGGCTACGACATTGAATTACCAAAATCATCTTGTGTAAACCAAAACTTTTGAGGCTTACACGTACTTCAAGAAGGTTTTGACATTATGAGAGCTACTTGTGTTTGTTTACCAGCAAATTAAAAATATTCATTCTCGCACAAAAAATTGGAAATAAATTTCGTGCGATTATTTTGAACAGCATCGACTGAATGAAGTTAATATACAGATAAATTTAATAAAATTACAAGAGTTGAATATTTTTAAATTTATTAATTAAAAATTAATACTTTTAAATCAATCTCGAAATACTGAGTACACACAATTTTTTTTTCTGATTCAATCACGAAATTAATTGATTCAATTTACTGTTTAATTGAACCAACCACACAAAAATTATAGTAGGTCTGTTCGCGTACTTTTCCAGTAAAAACTAGCAAGAGAATAAGTGTGTATTTTACTCTCTTTGCTTAGAATTGCTGTAAAAGTACAGCGAACGGCATCCGCGTTAACTAATTTTCACATCAAATTTCAGCTACTGTAAATTAAAAATCCTGTTTCTTAACTAGTTGCGGAACATGTTACATGTACTGGCTACTACCAGCTAGCAAACGTATATGCTTTTTGCAAGATTTTACGTGGGGAAAAAAATGCTCAAATGTAGTCTCTCTCGGCTCTCTATTTAACTGGGCTTTTTGGTGTAAACGAATGTACTTCCAGTTAAAATCTGTGGATAATTATGAGGAAATTATCGAGATTTCGAACGAGTAGTATCAATTAAATAATTAATTAATGGCTACTATTAATTTTTTTCAATTAAAAAATTGTTTGAATCAATTAAATTTTCATTGAATATTTTTTAAAAACTCAATAAAGCTTTTAGGTGGAATTTTTCGAAAAAAAAATTTATTACAAGATCATTATAAAACTCTGGAAAAAATAAACAAAACAAAACAAAGATTTTTTGACCGTCAAATGAAAAAAGTGATGTATTTTATATTTTAATCAAAAATTTATTTAAACAATCAATTTGTGTAATCAAAGTAAAAAACATATATATTTCATTAGAAAGTATTGAAATATATTCCCATCAATTAAAAAATTAAACTGATTATGCTGCTCCATTTTATGATCCAACTAAAACTCGTGATTGATAATATCATTTTCGTGATTGAAAACATTCAATTACAAATTAATTGGATGAATTTATACGTGATTGAGTAGAAAAAAAGAAATTGTGTGTACATAAAAAAAATGTTTGCATTGCATCTCACACAAATTTGTCAGTCGCTCAAAAAAGGCTCGATAAGCCAGTGTTTCCGAAAACGTCTTATGACATCGTGACAGATGATGAATCACGCTATATTTTATTCTTTTTGGGGTTTCAAGATGGGCAAATCAAATATGGTATAGATTCTGCCTTTATGATCGAAATATTTGCCCTTTATTGCATGCGAATTTCTTTGAACCTCTTAACTTATTACAGTATCCATACTACACATGTTCGTCATTCTTAGGTAGGTTAGTTCCGTGGTGGCAGCCCCGACGTATCAGCTCCTGAGACTATTCAGCTCCATGTGAACCCACCAGTTGCTGAACTTCTCTCCTTATCACTGAGGCTGCCCAATTTCCATGTAACTCAATGACAAGGTACCTCCTTTTTTTATAGCCGAGTCCGAACGGCGTTCCACATACAGTGAAACCACTTAGAGAAGCTTTGAAACCTCAGAATCATGTACCAGCATTTACCTCGAGGATGGGATAACCCCACATGAAAAATTTTTGGTGTTCGGTCGAAGCAGAAATTAACCC
Organism: Haematobia irritans; assembly: GCA_003123925.1. NCBI lineage: Eukaryota > Metazoa > Arthropoda > Insecta > Diptera > Muscidae > Haematobia > Haematobia irritans. The sequence continues at coordinate 11,992 of PGFW01033598.1, read as the reverse complement.
ATCGACCTTGTCGTATGCAATGCGGCATGCTAACCATTGCACCCACGTGGCTCCCACCGTCTTAACTACCAATATTCCTTTAATATCAACAACGATATCAAAATCGGGCATTCTAAGCTCACGATATAATTGTTTAGTGCAAAAGACGAAAACCTTAAAATAGACAGGATATCTCAGAACGTTCTCATAAAAAATCTAATTCTTATTTCTCGATTTTAGCAGATAAACATATATACATAAAAAAGCACATCTCTATCAATGAACATGAAAAAAAAAAATATTTGTAAACTAGTGTTAAATTTGTTGTACATTCTATCTATTGATGTGAATAAATGGTGAAAATGCCCAACACTATAGAGGTGGTTGACCACAACAAATTTTAAGCATAATTTTAAGGAGGTGAATATTCAGAAGAAAATACTAGTTAATCCAGTAACTTGAACAAAGGGAACCTAACGAGAAAAACAAATAAGATAGTTGTTTCTCGTTAACCCTTGCCAGTTGCGTTTAATTTCCTTTTTCCCATTGTTATTTTTCAAAGTATACTTTGGGGCTAAATTATATTGTTGAGAGGTAACGTTTTTTCATATTATAATTTACTAACCACAAAAGGAGGCATACATTCATAAGGATTTTATTGTGCATACATTGGGGAGTTCGTTCGGTTGCCTATGATTTCTTTATTATTCATGGTGAAGAAAAATACATACCTTTCGTATGCAAATAACCAAATAGGCACGTGCTAGTGGAATGGAATATAACTACGGCATAGCATTAACTCCTTTGGAGAATCCATTCATGCTTACACGAAAGCTGTTGAAATTTTATTGTTCCATGTGAACAATATGTTGTTGTTGTTGCTCACTTTCAACACTTTCCTTCACTTCAATACTTGACAGGCCTTTTCATGCTCACATTTATGTAAGACATATGTGCCGAACCAAAGCATATCTTTAGGCCACATCATAGCAGAAAAATTACACCATTATATGCCAAATTTAAATGTTGCCAACAAAACTTTTGTGGTAATTTCTACAAAAGAAAAAGGTTTATGCAAATAAATGGAAAAAAAGTCAAGTACTCTTTAAGATATTTGTTTTCCAAAATCGACACTGACACTATG
>PGFW01033586.1:43251-55063 GCA_003123925.1 Haematobia irritans | reverse complement strand
AAAATTTTTCCAAAATTTTATTTCTATAGAAATTTGAAGTATTTCTTATTTGGAGGGAGAATGTTTCGCAAAATCTATAGATATACCGCCAAACAAACATTGTTATATGGTTTTAGAATTTTATTCATGGTAGTGGGTACTTAAGATTCGGACCGGCCGGACTTCTAGCTGTACATGCTTTTTGTTAATTTGTGGAACCAATGCTCGTTTCCTTGGTGGAAAAATTCCCCCTAAAATATAAATTCGCAAAGGTTTTGCACATGTAATGAAATTCGTATCAGATTTATCAAACCACACTCCCGCACCTAAAGCGCTGATAAATAGTTCTAGTCAAAGGCAAAATAAAACAAGAAAAGCACACACAAACGCCCAACTGGCAAAGATATGCCATGAAACATACAGAAGAAAAGTGCTAGCATTCCAAATAAGCATGGCTCCTCTTTGTTTCATTCTTCGCTGAAGTAGAAAAATTGCTTAACATGATTACGAAAACAAATGCTAAAGCCTTGGCGATAAAATCTCAAGGTGCCATAATGAAAGAGGTAGACAGAGTTTTTAAAACGGAAGCCTCCTGCAATCGCATTCTTGGATAACAACGGGTAGAGGCGTCAACTTATTTTACTTTAAGAAATGGTTTTAATTGTCAAGTAGCGAGTTAATCCTGCTCATCAAAGTACGATTTACTAGCAATACTAGGAGCACATCGCTGTTTCTGATTCCAGGTGGTAGTAAACGTTGGCAATAACGATTGCTTGCCACCTTCAGTGGTAGATATAGAGGGGTGCGAGAGAGACAAAGGAAGTTTCCGTTTAGTTAAAGGATTGGAATTAAACGAAAGAACTCTTGTTAGTGTATGTGTGGGTGTGTATCAGTACGAGTTATCCTACATATGTGCAAATGTTCTCCAATCCAATTTGAATGTGTCGGCTTCTCGGAGCCATTCTCAGTGTAGCTTTGCACGTCATGCAATTAAATCTTTGCCTCCTGAAGCGAAAAAGGTGCTGTAATTGCACCATTATTAGTCTTTTTCATTATACTCAACATGCAAGTCTAAATGCCGCTGATGAAGATTAAACTGTAACGTTAATATGCTGTACAATGCCAAAGAACTTATTCCCAGGAGATGGTTTGACACAATCCCAAGAACGTATTTTGAATAATTTCAAGATTATTGTGAAGGGTTTTTTTGTTCTTATATGACAGCTTACACAGAAAACAATATGGACAACATATTTCCAATTAAAACAATGATGGAACCTGAAAACTGTTTCAATTAAAAAAGTAAACGCCAGGAAGCTCCGTAAATCAAATCTGGGGATAGATTCTTGAATGCTATACCTAATTATGGACCAATATGGGCCAATTTTTGTGTGGTTATTAGAGGCCCTATACTAACAAAAGGTACCAAATTTCCATTGGATCTGATGAAATTTGCTCCTTATAGAAAATTTTGTCAAAATTATATTTCTAAAAAACTATTCTTTTATTCATTACTCGGTATTCCAATTTAACTCGTGAAAGCCATGACGAACCGTGTTTTATTGTCGATATATCTTTAATGTCCTTTATCGAATAATTGAAATGTTGAATTCCGACTGTAATATTAGATGAGTTCTAGCATATGAAATTTTCAACTACAACTTATTTTCAGTTTCGAAAACTGCAATAGTCCAAATAAATATTGTCGGTTTTTATCTCCGTTGAAGATTTTTATCTTTAACCTAAAATTAAAATTAAAATTAACAATGTTAGCAGAAAAAAACAAGCAAAGTCTACGTCGGACTATATTATACCCTGTTCCACTTTGTAGATCTACATTTTCGATACCATCTCAAATCCTTCAAAGTTGTTGGCTGCCATATGACTATATTCCCCTATACATATATTTAAATTTTAACAGACTTAGAGAAAATTTGTTTACACATCTAAAACATCTCTAAAATTTGAACCGGATAATGCCCTGGGACGATGCACAATGTTAGTAAAATAAATTGGAGTAATACTATGGGCTCTTTGGTCATATGAATGTAAATTGAAAATTTTAAATGGAAGCTATATCTAAATCCGAAATTTGACTCCCATAGTAAAAAAATTTAACTCTACTCCATGTGCAAAATTTCACGTTAATCGAAATAAAACACAGGCTTCTAAGGTTATATCAGGTATATATAAATCTGAACCGATTTCAACAAAATTTGACACCCTTTACGATACTATCAATTGTACTCCTTGTGCAGAATTTAAAGCAAATCTAGGTAAATCTCTGGCTTCTGAGGCCATAAAGTGTATATCAGACGAATGATATACATATATGGGAGATATACCAAAAACTGAACAAATTTCTATAGAAATCAATAGGGCTTTATTCTCACCCCAAAACAAATACTTGTGCAAAATTCGATTGGACTAAAACTGCGATTTAGAATTTGATCACAAAAAGTTGTTCACAGGCAGACAGACATGGTTGGATCGACTCGTGAGCACGGTTGCCATGTGAGCCAAAAATAATCTATCAAAATTTGGAGAAAATTTTACCAAAAAACTAACAACAAAAAATCTTATTTTGTATTTGTTATTTTTTTTTTGTTTGTACAGAAAATTTTGTCGAAATTTTATTCCTAAGAAATTTTGTAAAATTTTTTGCTTTCTATAGAAAATTTTGTCAGTTTTTATTTCTATAGAATTATTTTTATTTGTACCGAAAATTTTGTCAAAATTTTATTTCTATAAAAAATTTTGTCAAAATTTTAATTCTATAGAAAATTTTGTCCGAATTTTATTTCTTTCGAAATTTAGTCAACATTTTATTTGTACAGAAAATTTTGTCAAAATTTTATTTCTATAGAAATTTTGTCAACACTTTATGTGCAACGATAATTTTGTCAAAATTTTATTTCTATAAAAATTTTGTCAAAATTTTATTTCCATAGAAAATTTTGTCAGAATTTTATTTCTATAGAAATTATGCCAGCATTTTTTTCTATAGAAAACTTTGTCAAAATTTTGATTTTTATAGCAAATTTTGTCAAAATTGTTATATCTATAGAAAATATTTCTATAAAAATATTGTCAAAATTTTATTTCTATAGAAATATTGTCAAATTTGTACTTTTTTTGTAATTTTGTCAAAATTTTAATTTTATAGAAAATTTTTTAAAAATTTTATTTTTGATAGCAAATATTTTATTTATAGCAAATTTATCAAAATTTTGATTTCTATAGAAAATTTTTGCAAAATTTAATTTCTATAGAAATTTTTGTCAGAAATTTTATTTCTAAAGTCAAATAAAATTTCTTTAGAATTTTTCTAGATTCTTTTTGTATAGAAAACTCGTCAAATTTTGATTTGTATAAGGCAAATTTTGTCAATTTTGATATCTATAAAATTTGTCAAAATTTTAATTTCTATAGAAATTTTTGTCAGAATTTTATTTCTCAAAAATTTTGATTTTTTATATAATATATATATTTCAAAATATTTCAAATTTTATTTTTTTTGGTAATTTTGTCATAATTTTAATTTTGTAGAAAATTTTATTAAAAAATTTTATTTTTTATAGAAAATTTATTTAAAAGTTTGAATTTCTATAAAAATTTTGTCAAAATTTTGATTTCTATAGAAAATTTTGTCAAAATTTAATTTCTATAGAAATTTTGTAAGAATTTTATTTCTATAGAAATTTTGCTATTTCTATAGAAATTTTGTCAGCATTTTTTTGTATAGAAAACTTCGTCAAAATTTTGATTTTTATAGCAAATTTTGTCAAAATTTTGATATCTATAGAAAATTTTGTCAAAATTTAATTTCTATAGAAATTTTGTCAGAATTTTATTTCGTCAAAATTTTGATTTTTATAACAAATTTTGTCAAAATATTTCTATAAAAATATTGTCAAAATTTTATTTCTATAGAAATATATTTTTTTTTTTTGTAATTTTGTCAAAATTTTAATTTAATAGAAAATTTTTTAAAAATTTTATTTTTTTTTTTTTTTTTTTATGAGAGTTTAGTTAAAATTTTTGATTTCTATAAGCAAATTTGATCAAAATTTGATTTCTATAGAAAATTTTGTCAAAATTTAATTTCTATAGAAATTTTTTCAGATTTTATTTCTTATAGAAATTTTGCTAATTTCTAATAAGAAAATTTTGTCAGAATTTTTATTTCTATAGAAATTTTGTCAGCAATTTTTTGGATAGAAAACTTCGTCAAAAATTTTGATTTGTTAGGCAAATTTTGCGTCAAAATGTTTTGATTTTTATAAGCTAAAATTTTGTCAAATTTTTTGAATATCTATAAAAAATTTTGTCAAAATTTTAATTTCAATAGAAATTTTGTACATAATTTTATATTCGTCAAAATTTTAAATTTTTATAACAAATTTTGTCAAAGATATTTCTATAAAATATTGTCAAAATTTATTTCTATAAAAAAAGAAAAAAAAAAAAAAGAAAAATATTGTTTAATGTTTACTTTTTTGTAATTTTTGTCAAAATTTAAATTTTATAGAAAATTTTTTAAATAATTTTTATTTTTTATAAGAAAATTTAGTATAAAATTTTGAATTCTAATAGGGCAAAATTTTATCAAAAATTTTATTTCTATAGAAAATTTTGTCAATAATTTTAATTTCTAAAAAAATTTTTGTCAAAAATTTTATTTGCCATAGAAAATTTTGTCAGAATTTCATCTATGAAAATTATGTCAGCAATTTTTTTCAAAAATAGAAAAACTTTGTCAAAATTTTGATTTTTATACAAAATTTGTCAAAAAATATTTCTATAAAAAATATTGTCTATTGAAGATAATTGTCAATGTTTACTTTTTTTGTAATTTTGTCAAAATTTTAATTTTATAGAAATTTTTTTAAAAATTTTATTATTATAGAAAATTTAGTAAAAATTTTGATTTCTATAGCAAATTTTATCAAAATTTTGTCAAAATTTAATTCTATAGAATTTTGTTAGAAATTTTATTTTCGTAATAGAAATTTTGCTTATTTCATAATGAAAATTTTGTCAGAATTTTATTTTCTAAAGAAATTTGTCAGCATTTTTTTTTGTATAGAAAAACTTCGTCAAAATTTTGGAATTTTAATAGCAAATTTTTGTCAAATTTTTGCATTCTAATATGAAAATTTTGGTCATTATTATTATTATTATTATTATGTCAAAATTTTAATTTCTAGAATTTGTCAATTATTCTTTCAAATTAGTAATTTTATTTTAGTTTTGTCAAAATTTTTCTAAAATTTTCAAACTTATTGAACAAAGTTTTTGTAAATTTTATTTTATAAATTGAAAAATTTATTTCCTAGGAAAATGTTCAGAATTTTTCTAAGAATTATGCAGATTTTTTTCTATAGAAATTTGTCAAAATTTTGATTTTTATAGCGAAATTTTGTCAAAATTTTATAATTTCTATAGAAGATTTCTCAAAATTTGTCAAATTTTCTATAGAAATGATTGTGAAATTTTTCTTTTTTTGTATATTTTGTCAAATTTAATTTATAGAAAATTTTTTAAAAATTTTTATTTTTATAGAAAAATTTAGTAAATTTTTGAATTTCTATAGCGCAAATTTTGTCAAAAATTTTGATTTCTATATAGAAATTTTGTCAAAAATTTAAATTCTATAGAATTTTTGTCAGAATTTTATTTCTATTAGAAAAGTTTGCCTATTTCTATAGAAAGATTTGTCAGAATTTTGTCATAGTGTTAGCTTTTTTATGAAATTTGTCGGCAATTTGTTTTTTGATAGACAAATTCTTGTCAAAATTTTTGATTTTTATAGCAAATTTTGGGTCAAAATTTTGATAATCTATAAAAAATTTGTTCAAAATTTAATTCTATAGAAATTTGTCAAATTTTATTTCATCCAAAATTTTAATTTTTATAACAAATTTTGTCAAAATATTTCTATAAAAATATTGTCAAAATTTTATTTCTATAGAAATATTAATGTTTATACTTTTTGTGTATTTTGTCAAAATTTTAATTTATAGAGAAATTTTTTAAAATTTATTTTTTATAAGAAAATTTATGTAATTTTAGAATTTCTTGTCAAAATTTAATTCTATAGAAATGCTAAAATTTTATTTCTATTAGAATAATTCTATTGTCATAAATTGTAATTTATTCCTATAAAAATTTTGTCAGCAATTTTTTTGATAGAAAATTCGTATTTGATGTTACAATGCAATTTTATTATCTATAGAAATTATGCTCAGAAATTTTACATTTCTAATAGAAAATCTTTGTCAGAAATTTTGTAAATTTGTTTATAATCAATTTTGCTCAAAATATTTCTATAAAACATATTGTCAATTTATTTAAGAAATATGTGTAAATGTGTACTTTTTTTGTAATAATTTGCAAATTTAATTATAGAAAATTTTTTTAAAAGATTTATTTTATAGAAAATTTTAGTAAAATTTTGATTTCTATAGCAAATTTTATCAAATTTGCAAATTTATGCTATGAATTTGGTTATTTCTATAGAAATTTTTGACTTATTTCTATAGAAAATTTTGTCAGAATTTTATTTCTAAAGAAATTTTGTCAGCATTTTTTTGTATAGAAAACTTCGGCAAAATTTTGATTTTTATAGCAAATTTTGTCAAAATTTTGATATCTATAGAAAATTTGGTCAATATATATATTGTCAAAATTTTATTTCTATACAAATGTTTTCAAATGTTTATTTTTTTTGTAATTTTGTCAAATTTTATAGAAAAAAATTTTTTAAAGAATTTTTATTTGTATAGAAAAATTTATTTCTATAAACAAATTTTGTCAGAATTTTATTTCTATAGAAAATTTAAGTCAAAAATTTATTTCTATAAGAAATTTTGGCTAACATTTTTATTTGTAATAGAAAATTTCTAAAAATTAGTCATAATTTCGTATTTTTAATATGAAAATTTTGTAAAAGCTTTTGGTTCTATTAAACATTTTGCCGAAATTGTCATTTATTTCTATTTTATTTTTTTTTTGTATAGAAAAAATTTTCCAAATTTTATTTCTTAGACATTTTTTTGTAACACAATTTTGTCAAAAACTTTATTTCTAATATAGAAATTTTGTGAGGCTCTGGGACGATAATAAGTGCATATCGGGATGAAAGATATAAATATCTATCAAAATTTGGAAAGAAACATTTTATGGTAAAAAAAACTACCATCAAATAAGTTCTTATTTTTGCAAATGTTATTTTTTAGAATTTTATTTTCTATAGAATTTTTTTATTTGGAATTGTATTTTAAAGCTTCGACTAAATGGTTAATATTAAATTTAAGGACGTTTCATGATTGAAATGTTTTGCAATTAGGACAAAATTGATCAATTTGATGTATCTACTCAATAATAATATTTGTTTATATATTCCGTAATAATATGAATGCAAAATAATTCCTGAATCAATCACTTCAATTTATAGAAATCTATATTTTAGTTGGGTTTGCTTTCGTCAAAAACGCTTTTAATTTTAAAAAGAAGCCTCGTCGGAGTCAGGAAGCGAAATTCTTAATTTAGATAAAACTCTTGATCCATTTTTTATTTCGATTCGACCTTTTGTGTTATGTACCAAAAGTTTAATTAAACCATTTTTAAAATTAACTCAAGATTTTTATCAGTGTATACGAACATAATGTTAGTGCCATTATTGCTAATCACCCTTTATTCCTTGTAATCACAACTCTATTACATGCAAAAATTTGAATATATTTCTAAATGATTCCTCTTAAAATATAGACTAAGTAATGATCATTAGGCAGTTCACATGACAACTGTGGGTAAAACGCGATCAATGCAATTTAAGAAAAGAGGGTTAAATGGTCTTCAATTGGACAGCATATATGACCCACGCTATTCGGAAAGTGTCGATTATGAGGGTACCCTTTTCAAAGGCGGTCTATCTACTGCTCTTAGATGGTGTTAACAATGGCTACTCATTCAATTTATTAATTAATACCCCGACTAATAGAAAATGAAACATTTAAAATCTCTTGTTAACAATGAAAGAGTCAAAATTCGAAAGAGACCACCTCCAAAAATAGGAAAAAAAACCTTAATTCAAATCGCATTTGTTTTTTGTTCACTTGGAAAGTCATAGTAATTCAATAGGAGAATATGATGGTTTATGAAACAAAATTCCGCATATTGTTATTAAAATGCAAAATTAAGAACTCTTGGTTTGTTAGATGTAGGTTTTTAAGGTCTGCGGGAAGGGTAAGAAAAAAGCGATCGGTCTTTCACAAATTGTTATTCACCTAAATCTTTAACATTAGAACTAAACTTCAAACTGTTGTTATTATAAGTTTCCTTCACTAACCAAAAATTTTTTTTTTGTATTTGAACCCTTGGTCAATAAAATTATTTTCTTTTTGGGAATCTTCTGATCTCTTCTCTTCTCTGTTACATAGGACATTGTCCGTCAACTCTTTTCGTTGCCTAAACAACTTGTCAATATACCCAAGTCTTAATAAAATTATTGTATAATGAAATTTATTTTTAGATACAAAACACGGTTTTTTCCAATCTTAAGTAAATAAAATATGTTTTGGCAGGCAATTCCTTTAAAAAAATCATTATGATTATCATAGTTTTACTTCAAATCAAGGAAAAATTCAACTGGCAAGCTGATAGAAAAATCCCATTCTGGAAATCTAAAACCATCATAGGTGAAATAATGATCCTTTTAAAAACAAACATTGTGAATCTTTATAAATCTCTTCGTTTTGTTTTTTGCTGCAATTGGTGAATTATTTTGAATGGCCTAATCGTTTAAATATACTAAGCTCGAAATTTAGCTGTTTTTGTCGAAAAAAGCTAAATAATAACAAAAAAAGAGAAGAATATCAGGTACATAATAGAAGGCTTAAAATTTCGGTCCGCCTGAAACTCAAATCTACTCCCCAATGTTCCTGCTCAGAAAAAAAAATACGCGAAAAATTTTCCAATTAAAAGTAAATACAATTAAAAAGTGAAATTTTGTTTATCAATTAGAAACTAACAATAGATTAAAAAATTTTTATCTTTTAATTAAAAAATTAAAAATTTGACCACAATTAACTTTTTTAATCAATACTCGGAAGACTATAGTCAGATAAAAAACAATTATGATTGTTTTGGTATGGTTGATACAAAATTTATTTGAACAATCAATACTAAAAACAGAAAGTTATTGAAAATAAGTTGCGTTTAATTAAAATTATTTGATATTTTGCAATGCAACATCAATTAAGAAAATTAATTGATTTTTTTAAATGAAATCAATTAATTTTTTAATCAAGTATTTTTGGTGCTTAATTAAAATTGTGATTGATAGACATTTCCGCGATTGAAGACATTGTAATTAAAAAAAATGGGACAATTAAATTCGTGATTGAATCAGAAACAAGTATATACGGCCGTAAGTTCGGCCAGGCCGAATCTTATGTACCCTCCACCACCACCGTGGTGCAATGGTTAGCATGCCTCCGCCTTGAATACACAAGGTTCGTATGGTTTCGATTCCTGCTTGCGACCGAACACCAAAAAGTTTTTTCAGCGGGTGATTATCCCACCTCAGTAAATGGCGGTGACAATTTTCTGAGGTATTCCAAAGCTTCCTGCTAAGTGGTTTCACTGCAGATGTGGAACAGCGCGTTCGGACTTGGCTATAAAAGGAGGTCTCTTGTCATTGCAGCTTAACAATGAGATCGGGCGCCTTGTGTGAAGAGAAGTTCACCAATGTTGGTATCACAATGCGAACTGAATAGTCTAAGTGAGCCTGATACATGCGGCTGCCCACCTTAAACGCGTAACCTAACGCTAAACCTCGCACCACGGATTGCGTAGAAACTTCTACTAAAGACTGTCATTCCACAAATCGAAACTACTTGGGGTTGGGGTAACACTTGCCGATTGCAAAGTATCTAAAAACTTAGCTAAATCATCGTCTTCTAAATTGTAAGATATTCCATATGGGCCGATTAAATACGTATATAATTCAGTTTGACAAAATTTCATAAGAAATCAAAATTGACGTTTTTAGAAAATTGTGACATAAATTTTCTATAGAAAGAAAATTTGACAAAAATTTTCTATAGAAATAAAAATTTTGACAAAATTTTCTTAGAAATAAAATTTTGGACAAAAATTTTCTATAGAAATAAAATTTTTACATAAAATTTGTTCTATAGAATCAAAATTTTAACTAAAATTTTCTAAAATAAAATATTTTTGAAGCAAATTACCTAGTAAAATTAAAATTTTCGACAATGAAAAGTAACATTTAAAATTTTCTATAGAAATAAAATTTTGGTAAAGGTTATTTTTTGGCGATTTGGACCAATTTTTGTGTGATTGGTCATCGGCTATATATAACTACAGTCGATGTGGCCAATTTTTGCATGGCTGTTTAGCGGTCCATAACTAAGCGGCACATACCAAATTTTCAACGCGGAATCGGATGATAATTTGGTCTCCAAAAGGCACCTGGAGGTAAAATCTGTGGAGATCGGTTTATATGGGGCTATATATATTTAGGACCGATTGTCGGCAAATTTTGCCATGTATTGAGAGACCAATATATTCTAACAGCCACGTACCAAATTTCAACTCGTATCGATGAATTTTGTCTTCAAGAGGCTCCGGAGGTCAAATCTGGCGAATCGGGTTTATATATGGGCTAAATATAATAAATAGACGATGATGGATACGAAATTTTTGCCTGGTTTTAGAGCAGCATATAACTAACACCAGTACGAAATTTCACACGGATCGGGAGAGAATTTGGCTTCCCTTCAAGAGGCCTCCGCACTCAAATCGGGGGATCGGTTAATATGAGGGGCCTATATATAAATTAATGGACGCGATGCTGGACCAATTTTTGCATGGTTGTTTACCAGACCATACGCGAACACGACTGTACCAAATTTCAGCGCGGATGCGGATGAAATTTGCTTCTCTTGAGGCTCCACAAGCCAAATCTGGGGATCGGTTTAATGGGCTAAATATTGTATTATGGACCGATAATGGATTCAAATTTTTTCACTCGTTAATTAGAGACCATACACTAACACCACGTACCAAATTTCAACCCGTATCGGATGAATTTTGCTCATCAAAGAGGCTCCGGAGATCAAATCTGGGGATCGGTTTATATGGGGCTAAATATAAAAATGGACCGATATGGATCAATTTTTGCATGGTTGTAAGAGACAATATACTAACACTACGTACCAAATTTCAACCGGATCGGATGAAATTTGCTTCTCTTAAAGGCTCCGCAAATCTGGGGGTCCGTTTTATATGGGGGCTATACGTAAAAGTGATCGGATATGGCCATTTGCAAAATACCCAAATCCGACCTAACATCAATAACAACTACTTTGTGCCAAAGTTTCAAAGTCGATAGCTTGTTCGTTCGGAAGTTAAGCGTGATTCAACAGATGGACGGACATGCTTAAGATCGACTCAGAATTTCAACCGCAGACGCCAGAATATATATACTTTATGGGGTCCCTTAGAGGCAATATTTCGATGTGTACAAACGGAATGACAAAGTTAAATAATACCCCCCATCCTATGGTGGAGGGTAATAAAAAAATTGTTTCCTGTAACAGAAAATGCGACCGGACATCGCTGGATTACTAATATCATTTTTCCCGTGCTCAGCCCGCCTGCATAGCAGAAATCCGATTTTATAAATATGTTACAAACTTAAAACTTTTCGAGTTCAGTATACTTTTAAGTTATGGTATCGATATGACTTAATGCCTACTTTTTTAAAAGTATAAAATATCGCCAATTTTCTATACCAATACCG
>PGFW01033585.1:5102-19202 GCA_003123925.1 Haematobia irritans | reverse complement strand
TCGAAAGGAGATGTAGTATAGATATGGAGAAACATAATATATTCTTTTTTGATCCAAAAAATTAATAATTTTCTATATTCATTTTATTTTTTTGTAAAGTGTCATTTCAAAACACTAACATTCACCTTTTGTGACGTTCTTAAAGAGCACGTCCCTTACAAATGAAATTTCGTATTTTCGCGGTTTCTCCGCAATTTTTCGTGAAAATATGAACATAATATTTTTTAAAAAATTATTTATAAATAATTTTTTATTTTATTATTAAATTTTTAATTTATTTATAACTTTAATTTTCTTATCAACTCTCTCTCTCTCTCTTAGAATACCATTGGCTCCAGTGAATTGAGAGTACATTTAATGCTCGAACCAGAGAAGGGACAATTTGAAGATATCAAAATTAAAGGAAATGTGGTAACACTCTATTGGTTGGTACGAAGCTTACAACCTTTGTCGGAGGCTGTACTCGATTACAAAATGACTGGGGTAGATATTCATAAAACCATTTTGTTGTTGATTTCTAATCTATGGCACAAAAATACATATATTTTTAAAGTCATTTTTATTTTGTAGTCTTATACATGGAGTACCACAACAGTGTTACACACACATCGTCACGAAGATGGTATTTGGAAAGTAACCCATGAAATGGAATTGCTGCCAGGCGAATGGCAGACAAGAATGAAAACCAGAAATACGAAGGGATGGTCGAAATTCTCTACGCCATATATATTCACAATAAATGATGTGGATGAAAGGAATACAAAAGGTAAGATATTGTTTATAAAAAATCCATTTATAAATATCCAGATGTTAAAGAGGAAATCATAGAAGCGGCATTTTTTCTAGTGAAGGAAACCATCTTAGTTTTTGTTATAATTTTCTATAGAATAAAGTCTGTGATCCGAATTGCTGCAGAGAAAAATGTATTTTTGTGTTCCATAATGAAATTAACCCAACAATTTTTCCATTGCAACTTCTTCAATCAAATCATCAACACCAATTAAAATAGTAATTGATGATTTGTGATTGATTGTAGTTTTAATTAAAAAACTAAAATTTTAATAAAATATTATTAAATTAAAATTTTAACTGGAAAATGTTGAAGATATTTTTTTTTCGTGTATACTCAATATTCCTAATGTAGAATAATTTGTGATACTCCGTATTTTGCCAAGTGTTACCGATAAAATTTCGAAACAAATATAAGAGTACACGAAATTAATTGATCTAATGGATATGGATAGTATCAATCACATAATTAGTTTGAAATAAAATAATATTTTAGTGTTGTTTTTGACCTCAGCTTAAAACCATGTATTTGCTAAACTACAAGTGTAGAACAAGAAGTTGAACAATCAAAAATATACTGTCTGAACGGAACCATGTGAGATTTTCAGTTATTCTACGTTCAAACACTTAATGGCCTCCAAAATCTTTTTAAATTAGTTCAAAATACTTAACTATTCGCTGTACAACTAGGAAAACTGTTCATATTGGTAAAGTAAAAGATCTGTAATGCCATAAAATTACGCTCCGCAAGTTTAACACCCCAAAAATATATGTCCTGGATCGGCCCATGATGAGGTTTTCAGTTATACTACACGTTCACATACTGCCCAAAATCCCTTTTAAATTAGATAAAATATTAACATTCACTGTAAACTAAACAACTGTTCTAATATTGTGTAAATAAAAGCCACGGTGTTGAAAATACCGCAAGATGACACGAAAAGTACATTCGTTCTGTATATCCGAAGATTTCATGCCTTGTGTGAACGTAGTATAGTACTTTCTTGTCAACATTACGGCTGAATCTACCTAAAATGGATTTCAAATCTCTTTTTCTGCTGAGCAAATGACATTTTCAAATCTAGTTTGAAAGTGGATGATATTACAAGAATTTCTGAATTCTTATTGTGTGGGTATTATCAATAAAATGTCATGTAATGAAATATATTTTGGTAAGTGTTAATGTGACAGTGAGGATATATCAGACCAGTATTTGTTGTAGAACAATGCATCCATCTATAGCAAGGTATGCCGTTAATACATGAAAAACAATATCACCGATCATACATAAATTACATACTCCTGAAAAAGTGGTAAGTGCTGCCTAACATATCCTCGATCAGCCTGACAAATTCCTATTCTATGAGGTCTGAATTGACGCTAGCCTGATTGGCGTAGAGCCTTATCACACAAGGGTTTTAGTTCGAATTGTTTGCCGAAGAATATGTGTTGGCAGAAAACTTTAAAAAGGCGTGGCGTAACTAACATTTAAGCGTTCTCGCAGAAAGTCAAGAATATCCCATGAAGCAGTGAGCCCAAAATGAATAGGGATTAATTCTGATTAGATTTCTTGGCTTCCGTTGCATTAATGAAAATTAATATTTCCAATGGACAGTTAACCGCCAATTTCCTTTTGGGAATTGTGCATCGTGTTATTGTTGCTTATCTGGGATTTGTGTATTGTACTTCATATCAGTATGTCTTCTAGGCGTGAGGGGAACTTTGGTTTCGGTGGTTCAGACTTTCTGCAACGGACAAAGTCAAATGTGAACAATCGCGAGCGCAAAGTGTTATGAATGGCGAGCTTCCCAATTTGGGCCTTCAGCTGGAAGTTTAAGACTTTCTCACTATGGAACAGAATCCTTAGGTGCGATGAAAGCTTTTTGAAGTAATATTAAAGGCCGATCTTCCAACAGAGTTTCTGTGGTCCTATAAGCAGTCTTCTTTCATCAAAGTGAAAATGAAGCCCATAATTTTTGTTTCGGGGTTGATTTTTAGATACATTGTTTCGGGGCCTTCCTTCTAATACGAAATGCTCATAGCCTCTCTTGCCAGAATCACGAGAAAATCTTACCATTATATTTTAGCCCAGATATTTCCAATGAAAATTAACCCCAATTTTCTTTTTTGGATTTGTCGTGCTTTGTTTTAAGTGGGTCCATTTTCGCTTTCTGGAGTTTGCAAAGTTTTCGTTCTCTCGGCCCTGGCCGATTTCATGCGATTTCCAGCTGAAAAGTGAGGACTGCTCCGTCTGGGGCTTTAAGGACTTTCTCCATAGGACAGAAGAAATCATGATCATCTAAAACATGTTTTAGAGCAAAATGTTATTTTTGGACGGTGAACCATGAAATATTTTTGCTAACTAAAAAGTTGTTTTCTCGGGAAACACCTATACATCGGGTTGTCGAACATGAGATATTATAGACATTGCGAGAAAATATACATAGTTTGCGCGACAAGAACTGTTCGCTAAAAATAACATCTTTGCTCTTCAAAACATGTGTTGGGGTGATCAATATTCCTTCCTGGATTGAAACGATTTTGAGAGTAATATAAGTGGGCGGACTTTGTCCGGGCTTTTGAAATTGTATTGTGACTGGACATGATTCCTAATTGACTAACGTGGTTTTTTAGTGTTATTAGTTGGCTGGTCTCCACCGGTTTTGAGTATTTTCTACGCCCAAAGAAAAAATACTTTCGCTCCGAAACGGAAATTTTGAGACAAACGCAAATCCGCATTTCTTACGGAATATTCTTCTTTAAGAGCAAATACACCGAACTCTCTGTGGCAAAGCGTTGCAACGATTGCTCCATCTCTTTTCATCCGCTCTTTAATGAAGAAACTTTGTGAGTGAAAAGAAAATTTCGTTTGTCTAAAAAATCGCGCAGAAAGAAAAATGCTGCCTCTTGTCAGCTAGTAAATAGAACAGAGGTCCAGAAGTTTGCTCAACGATATTCAAGGGATATAAGAAGCTGCATTGACCGGTTTAAGGAATTTTCCATTTAAGTATACAGCGTCCTAAGTGGAGCTAAGGCGATATTAAGTGATATAAAAGTGAACCGGCCTTCGGGCAATGGTTTGAGACCCTATGAACAGAGTCCAAAGTAAGGGCTAACGCAAATTCCAAAGGAATAAAAGTGGCCAGCCTTTGACCATGGTTTAAGACTTTCTGCTATGGACAGCATCCTAAGTGGAGTGACGCGATTTTGAAGTAAAATAAGTAGTGGACATTCAGTCCATAAAGGTTAAAGTGGCAGCCCGATTAAGTTTCAGGTTCACTAAGACTATTTAGTCCATTGTGATAGAGTTCAAATTGGGCTAAAGCGATTTTAAAGTAATATAAGTGGCCCGGCTTCGGCTGTGGCTTAAGACTTTATCCTGTAGACAGAGTGCGACTAATTACATTCAGTAATTCTTTTTAATGAGTGAAAATGATATCCTAATTTTCTTTTGTAAGTCGATTTTAATTTTTACATGTTTTTTTTTATTGGGGCTCATGATTAATTAATGAAGCGCTCGCTCTACATTTGGGGCCCCGGTTTGATTTGGGTTTGTGGGCTCAAGACACAAATCATAATGCTTATTAATTCTCATTAAACATTTCATTTATTGGCTTCTATATATAAATAAAGCCTTCCCAAAATTTTATATTTTATCTAATTTTTTTTTTTCAAGGACCGCATTTATACAAACACTTACATCCTATATCGTCTATATCCAGCAAGTAATATATCAAGTGGTGGTTTTAGGCTCGTAATCACTTTGGCTGGAGCTGATAGCAGTAAGATTTTACGTTTTGCAACCGGTGGAGAAGGTATGTCAGCTATTCGCTACCCATTCGAATTGCATGTTTGCTTTTTTGTTTTCGTTTTCTTCAATGTGACGAACAATTTCAATTCAGTTGAATTCCTTCCCGCATTACTCAACTGAGGCAGAGTAGATATGACGATGGTGGCGCTGATGATTTTAGCCAGAGACATCCACAAGACGACATCAATGGCTTGGGTGGTGGGGAGAATAACAAATAACGATATCGACCGAGAATTCAATTATCGCCGAAAAAGATAAGACGCTGTATTCCAGTGTGTATGCCTTTTCATCATCCTCAGCCTCGGCCTCAGCCAACATTATTAGCTAGGTCAAACTACAACGATCTCATCTTAAATTGGTGTATAATAAAGTGCTATTGTAATCATAATTGTATAATAAAATTTCCATATAGAATAAATAATAATAATAACAAACAACAAAAACAACAATGACAAATCGAGAATATAAACTAATAGAAATTTATAGATATAATAGAAATAATCACAAGATCATTGTAGTTCTTATAATTGTAATCTTAATTAATAGTCGTAGTGATAGAATACAGTGTTGCAGTCAGTTTTACCGTTGTGTGCGGCTTTAGTCGCATTTTTCAACTTTTTTGTGTGCCATGCGACTTTTTGGTGCGAGTTTGTTAAATTATGCGAAATGTGCGATTTAGTCGCACTAAAGAGGAAGTGGTTAAATGTAAAGCAATTTTTTATAAATGGGAAATTCGCCCTGCGCCTTACGCGCGGGAGCCAACCTTGATGCTGATGGCGTCTTGTAAAAAAGTTTTTCCAGCGGTGGATGCTGAGTGTTTCAAAGCTTCTAACCGCAATGTGAAACGCCCTTTCAACTCGGCTATAAAAAGGAGTTCCCTTGTCACTGAGAGCCTAAACATAGAATTGGCACAGCACTCAGTAATAAGAGAGAAGTTAATTAACGTATGGCATCACATTGGGCACCTAACCTACGTCGTGTTCTGCTTTGTTCAGTCGTTTGAATGCCCATGGTCTGCGCCGAAATAATTGTCTGCACGGGGGCTTTAATAGGCCATTGTTCCGATAATATTCGCATTTAATCTTGACCCGACGATCGATGATTAACATGCGGGGAGGACCATCAGATAATTACGGCGGCCGTTTGCCATTGGCGGCAGTTGTTTGGTTCTTGTCCCAAATTATAAATGCTTTCGTCCCCAAAAATCCCCAATTTACTTTAAATTCCTCACAAAACTCCCCAATACATTTTTGACAAGTTTTTTTTTGTTTTTGAAAAAAAAAAGAAAAATAAAGAAAAAAAGGCTCTGCGGTAGAAAATCAGTAATAATTTAAAATAAAACAAGTATAATCGGCCGTAAGTTCCGGCCAGCGCCGAAGCTTATGTTCTAGAAACACTGCATCCACAGATCGAATTACTTAAGTTGCGGTAACGGTTGCTGATGGCAAGGCATCTTAAAAACCTCCTAACACCATCTTCTAAATTGTATGTAAGTCCTAACGTGGTATATATTATCCAAATCAAAAAGATAGTCGATCAAATACATATCTAATATCAGTTTGACAAAATAGACATAAAATTTTGACAAAATTTTCTACAGAAATAAGCATTATAGAACCGAATAAAATTTTAAGAAAATTTTCTATAGAAATAAAATTTTGACAAAATTTTTTATAGAAATAAAATTATGACAAAATTTTCTATAGAAATAAAATTTTGGTAGATTATTTTTGGCTCGAGTGGCAACCATGTTATGAACCGATATGGACGAATTTTGTGTAATTGGAGATCGGCTATATATAACTATAGACCGATATGGACCAATTTTGGTATGGTTGTTAGCGGCCATATACTAACACCACGTTCCAAATTTGAACCGGATCGGATGAATTTTGCTCCTCAAGAGGTTCGGAGGTCAAATCTGGAGAACGTTTATAGTGGGGGCTATAAATAATTATGGACGCGACATGGACAATTCTGGCACGGTGTTAAAGATCATATACTAACCATCGTTCCAAATTATAACCGCGGATTGACGAAATTTTGCTCACTTGGAGACTTCGCAAGCCAAATCTGGGATCGGTTTATATGGGGGCTATTTATAATTAAGCGACCAGATGTGGACCAATTTTTGCATGGTTGTTAAGACGATATATACCAACACCATGTACAAAAATTTTCAGCCAGATTGGTTGAAATATGCTTCTGTTAGAGGCTCCACAAGCCAAATCTGGGGATCGGTATATATGGGGGCTATATACTAAGTTAATGGACCGATGTGGACCAATTTTTGCATGGTTGTTAGAGGCCATATACCAACATCATGTACCAAATTTCAGCCGGATCGGATGAAATTTGCTTCTCTTTGAGGCCCGCAAAGCCAATACTGGGGATCGTTCTTATATGGCGGGCTGGATATATTTATGGACCGAGTTAAAAATGCTGTCAAACCACCTTGCAAGCTGCAATAATAAATGATTTCGAACCACAAGAGACCGTCTTTCAATGATGAGGATAATTTAAAATGGAGAGTTAGGCAGGTACAGGCATCAAGTAGTTTATGGACGAAAAACTTTACTAAATATTCAAGTAGTAAAATTGGGTGGTATATCAAATTATCTTCATCATTTCTGTATGGATATATTGTCCAAATCAGTGATGACCACTGATTACGAGGGCAACGTGTCTGGAATGATTTTCCAATTGTAGAAAAATATCGTATGCGTCTTACAGACTATACGTTTTTCCGGACGAAATGTCTGTGTTTGTAAAGAATCTTACAGTGTGTCCAATCGATTCGTTTATGATTAAAAAATGGGTAAATGTGTTATCGATCCCATAAACATGCAGCAGTATCGATTATGCCTTCGGACCAATATATGGGATATGTTTGACACGACCACTGTCGTCCGGATAAGGTTAGGTTAGGTTATTAGCCAAACTATGTAAAATTAAAAACAAAAAAAAAAAACGAGTTTGGGCACCCAAAATAAAATCCTGTGTCAGTTTCCAGTCCAAGTGATCCATTTGCACCCATTCGATCGAATGCCGTGGAATAAAGAGCAGCATAGTTTCTTCTTTAAATGTTGACGAACCTCTGGACTTCTTTTGTAAAAATATAGAAATTTGATGTTAATTTATTATACTAAACCGATTTCGAAAAAATCGCCACAAAAATCGAAAAATTTATGTAATTTCCCCACCAAATCTCCAAGTCCCCAACTAAGAAATTTTAAAAAAATATTTCTCAATTTTGGGGAAAATCCGCCAAATACTGGCAAACATTGCCAATTGGCAGTACTTTAGTTCTGACGGCCTATCGAAACATTCAGCAGACCTCTCTTAACAAGTTAATTCCGATTATATTGTTTATTCAACGAAACCGTTCACTTTGAATGGTGTCCCATCGGGGAAAATCAAATCAGTAATCTAGCGCACAGAAGCAAAGCAACTCCTTGCTCTTTCCGTCTTAACTTTTTGAGAGCTCTTGCACTTCATTCGTGCTTAATTCGAAGCCATTTTTCAAATCTGGTCCTCACTTTTTCGAAACTTTGATGTTTTTCCGTTTTTTGTGCACCATTTTTGGACATGATACTGATACTGCCAGTATCACATGTAACATTAGCTAATTTATCGAGAACAAATCGGTTTTAATTGCTTGGATTGTCCTGATTACGTATAGCCACTTGTAGTTTGACCAGTCAAGATATAATGCAATTCATTCCTATCTACCGGTCTTGATATTCTTCATCTAAGCCATGAACTTTATTTTTCTGGATGAGATGGACCAAAATGCTTTTGTACTTGATAACAGATAAATATGGAGTAATCTGTAACGCTGTCAAACAGGTGGAGTTTAGAATGATAGCAACCTGAGGTTGATGGAATACATATCATTCAGATACTTTTGCTATGTTTATTGATCGCAAATGAAGCAGTTCGTTTCTTTGTTGATTTAGGTTAGTTTTGTTTTTGAAAGAGAGGTCAGCCTGTTTAAAGCAGTGTTGCCAAATACAAACTAGCTAAACAACTACACCCCATTTATTAATTGTTTGATTGATTTTTCTTTTCAAGTTAGCCAAAAGGCAAGGCGGAATTATTGTTAATGTTTGGTTTCAGCTTTGAAATATGTGGATAAACTTATTCTGGCAGTAAGAGTTAGATAAAAACTCAGTTTTGTCCATAAATGGATAGAAATACGTCGGGAAAAAGGCTTAAACCCGCTAAAAGCCTATAAGATTATTTTCTCTCCGCTAAAACACTTTAAAAACCCCATATCTGTTCATGGTAGTTCCAACGGATAACTTTCCCCCTGCCGACCACACTAACAGGTTGGCTGATAAGTCCCCCGGTCTAACAAAGAAAACACATTTTTTTGTCAAAATTCGTTTTTATTATTCAACATAGTTCCCCAACAAGAGTGATACAACGATTATATCGACCTTCCAATTTTTTGATACCATTTTGGTAGTACTCCTTCGGTTTTGCCTCAAAATAGGCCTCATTGCAGCCAAATTTTTTCCCTGCGAGCATCCTTTTTGAGTCTGAGAACAAGAAAAAGTCGCTGGGGGCCAGATCTGGATAAAACGGTGGGTGGGGAAGCAATTCGAAGCCCACATTCATGAATTTTTGCCATCGTTCTCAATGACTTGTAGCACGGTGCGTTGTCTTGGCGGAACAACACTTTTTTCTTTTTCATATGGGAAAGTTTAAAAATTATTCCATGCGCATCCCAAAAAACAGAGGCCATTACTTTGCCAGCGGACTTTTGAGTCTCCACGCTTCGGAGACGGTTCACCCGGTCGCTGTCCACTCAAGCCGACCTGTCGATTGGGACTCAGGAGTGTAGAGAATGGAGCCATGTTTCATCCATTGTCACAATATCGACGGAAAAACTAGGGTGTGATTTACGAGTTAGCAGCTGCAAACAACCAGCTCAGCAATCAATCATCAACACGTTGTTTGTTTTTGGTCAAATGTGAGCTCGCGCGCAACCCATTTTGCACAGAGCTTTCCGCATATCCAAATATTGGATGAATGATGATGACCAAAGGTTCCTTTGATATCTTTCAAGCCTCTGCTACTCTCGATCACTTCATTTTACGGTCATTCAAATATATTTTGTGGATTTTTTTGATGTTTTGGTCGGTAACCACACCTCCTTCGGGCCGTTCACCGTTCTACCGTGCTCATTTCACCACGCTTGAATTTTGCATACCAATAATTAATTTGTTGACTTTCCCTGGCAGAGTCGCCGGAAAACTCCATTATCAAGCCAAGTTTTTGCTTCCACCGTATTTTTTCGCCTTCAGAAAACAGTATTTTATCAAAACACGAATTCTTTTTTTTTTCAATTTTTTTTCACAATAACAAACAGTTGCTTCACAAAGACGCTCTATCTCCACAAACTAATTGACTTACAGACGTCAAATTTTGGCACCGAATCATTTGAAGGTTGGGTACTATATAAAAATAATAATGCATTTAATACTAGCGACGCGCCATCTATGTGTGAGACCGGGGACTTAGCAGCCAACCTGTTATATTGTCTCGAGGATAAAAGCTTAGTACCAGCCCCCAGCAACATACATAGAACCCCTTCCCTTACCCATACTATTTAAACACGTTTGAAAGAAAACAAATACACTGTGTTTTTATTACCATTTGTATTGTTGTAAACGTCTTATTTGTTTTCTTATTTAAACTTTATTTAATTTGCACTAGAATATTGTATTTGGTTTATTAAATTAGTTAGATTTTATAATAATATATAGAATAGTTTGTTGTTCGAAGTTGATGACAGGGCCATCATTTTGTAATAAGGTCTGGTTCTAAAAGAGGCTGTAAGCAGCAATAACAGTAACATGTAAATCATTGTAGGGCTAGTTCGCGTTAAAGACGCAGCGCCATCTGTTGACTTTTCCTCAGTGTTGCCGCCACCAAAACTAGCAACAGCAACTTTCTCTTTGACATCAGCAATTATGTTAGGGGGAATTTCAACTGAAATGAGAACATAAAGACAATTTTCCTAAAATCTCTTGGAAAACAATAGCAAATCGAGAATTGCGATAAAAAAAATAACAATAAAAACAAGTAAGGAAAGTCTAAAGTCGGGCGGGACCGACTATATTATACCCTGCACCACTTTGTAGATCTAAATTTTCGATACCATATCACATCCGTCAAATGTGTTGGTGCTATATAAAGGTTCGTCCAACAATACATACATTAAATATCACTTGATTTGGACAGAATTTGATGACTTTTACAAAAATCTATAGACTCAAAATTTAAGTTGGTAGTGCACTAGGGTGGAACACAATTTTAGTAAAAAAAAATATGGGAAACATTTAAATCTGAAGCAATTTTAAAGAAACTTCGCAAAAGTTTATTTATGATTTATCGCTCGATATATATGTATTACAAGTTTAGGAAAATTAGAGTCAGTTTTACAACTTTTCGACTAAGCAGTGGCGATTTTACAAGGAAAATGTTGGTATTTTGACCATTTTTGTCGAAATCAGAAAAACATATATATGGGGAGCTAATATCCAAATCTTAACGATTTCAACCAAATTTGGCAGGCATATAGCTACAATGCTAATTCTACTCCATTGGAAAAATTTCAACTAAATCGGAGCAAAAAATTGGCCTCTGTGGTCATATGAGTGTAAATCGGGCGAAAGCTATATATGGGAGCTATATATAAATCTGAACCGATTTCAATCAAATTTGGCACGCATAGCTAGAATGCTAAATCTACTCCCTGTGCAAAATTTCAACCAAATTGGGCCAAAACTCGGGCTTCTGGGGCCATATAAGTCCATATCGGGCGAAAAATATATATGGAAGCTATATCTAAATCTGAACCGATTTCAATCAAATTTTGCACACTTGACTATACTACTAATTGTACTCCTAGTGCAAAATTTCAACCAAATTCGGCCAAAACTCGGGCTTCTGGGGCCATATAAGTCCATATCGGGCGAAAAATATATATGGAAGCTATATCTAAATCTGAACCGATTTCAATCAAATTTTGCACACTTGACTATACGACTAAGTGTTATGCTAATACAAAATTTCAAGCAAATCGGTATAAAACTCTGGCTGCTGGGTCCATATTAGTGCATATCGGGCGAAAGATATATATTGGGAGCTATATCTAAATCTGAATCGATTTGAACCAAATTTGGCACACATAGATACAATGCTAAATCTACTCCCTGTGCAAAATTTCAACTAAATCGGAGTTAAAAATTGGCCTCTGTGGTCATATGAGTGTAAATCGGGCGAAAGCTATATATGGGAGCTATATATAAATCTGAACCGATTTCAATCAAATTTGGCACGCATAGCTAGAATGCTAAATCTACTCCCTGTGCAAAATTTCAACCAAATTGGGTCAAAACTCTAGCTTTTAGGACCATATTAGTCCATATCGGGCGAAAGATATATATGGGAGCTATATCTAAATCTGAACCGATTTCAATCAAATTTTGCACACTTGACTATACTACTAATTGTACTCCTAGTGCAAAATTTCAACCAAATTCGGCCAAAAATCTGGCTTCTGGGGCCATATAAGTCCATATCGGCCGAAAGATATATATGGGAGCTATATCTAAATCTGAACCGATTTCAACCAAATTTTGCACACTTGACTATACGACTAAGTGTTATGCTAATACAAAATTTCAAGCAAATCGGTATAAAACTCTGGCTGCTGGGTCCATATTAGTGCATATCGGGCGAAAGATATATATGGGAGCTATATCTAAATCTGAACCGATTTCAATAAAATTGGCCACACTTGACTATAGTACTAATTGTTCTTCTTGTGCAAAATTTTAAGCAAATTAGGGTAAATTTAACTTTGAAAGTCGATTGGACCTAAAACTGCGACCTAAGACTTTGATTACAAAAATGTGTTCACAGGACAGACGGACAGACGGCAGACGGACATGCGTATATCTCATGGACTCAGGAACCCACCCTGAGCATTTTTGGCCAAAGAACCATGTGTCTATCTCGTCTCCTTCTGGTGTTGCAAACATATGCACTAACTTATAATACCCTGTTCCACAGTGTGGAGCAGGGTCATAATAATAAAAAAATCTGAGTTAAGATTTTTCTTTATCGAAAAATTTATCGACAGCATTGATTTTTTAGCTGCATAGAGAAAATAGATTCACTATTTACAGGAATTTCATTATATAATACGGGAAAAAATATCATCAAAATGGTTCCAATAAAAATAGATTGAAGTTGAAAACAGATCAATGAAAAAATTAACTGATAATAAAGTTCTTAATCAAATTAAAGAATAAAATTAGTTAAAGACATTCCCATTTTAATTTAAAAATATTTTCCAATTAAAACATAAGTAAGGAAAGTCTAAAGTCGGGGCGGGGCCGGACTATATTATGCCCTGCACCCCTTAGTATATCTACATTTTCCATCTCAAATCCAGATTAAAAATAATTATAGGAAAGGTCTATAAATATATAAATATAGAAAAACTTGATTCATTTCTACAAGTTTCCCACTTAGGATTGACGATTTCACAATGGTATTTTTGGCCATATTTTGTCCTAACGTTGCTAAAAGGTAAACATTAAAAAAAAATCGGAGTGAAACTTTGGCCTCCGTGGTAATATGAAACCGGGGAAGAGATATATATGGGAGATATAACATACTTGTGTCAAATTTGAAGTTGATTGGACGTGACTAGATTCACTTACGGACACGGTTGCTACTCGTGCCAAAATAATCTACCAAAAATCTATCAAATTAAAAAAAAAAAACAAAAAGTATTTTGAAGTACACATTTTATTTCTATAAAAAATTTCTCAAAATTTTATTTCTATAGAAAATTTTGTCAACATTTTATTTCTATAGAAAATGTTGTCAAAATTTTATTTCTATAGCAATTTTTTCAAAATTATTATTTCTATAGAAAATTTTGTCAACATTTTATTTCTATAGAAAATTTTGTCAAAATTTTATTTCTATAGAAGATTTTGTCAAAATTTTATTTCTATAGAAAATTTTATCAAAATTTTGTTTCTATAGAAGATTTTGTCAAAATTTTGTTAAAATTTTATTTCTATAGAAAATTTTGTCAAAATTTTTCAAAGTGCCGAAGAAATCAATTAGTTTTTAATCAATTGTATTATTTTCATTCGTTTTGTTTGTTATTGTTGGTTTCTCTTCAATCATTATTGTTGTTTTTGATCTCAGCTTAAAACCATGCATTGACTACACTACAAGTGTAGCTTAACCAACAGAGGAAAAGTATGCTTGTCAAATTTATTTGGGCAAAGCCCTACAGACTGCAAGATGGTTGGATGTACAGCTGTTTCGGAATTACCACATTACTCATCAGCATCCTCTACATGCAGCAAAACTATCAACCAATTATCATAATAAATTCGGGTAATTAACTCAACCCAAAGTGAACTACACTTGAACCTTCCGAAAAAAGGATTGATAGTTCT